>OY856413.1:501274878-501579878 GCA_963693085.1 Alisma plantago-aquatica
CTAGATGTTTCTTTCATGTTTTAGGGTTTTATTCTGAATAAGAATGATTAAGCACTTAGAAACCCTAATTATGTTTAGAAATTGGGTTTAATGTCTTAATTATGTTGATTTTGGGATATAATAACCTATGGAGAATAATAAGAAGGTTTGAACCTAATTAAGATGATATCATGCCTGTTTTAGGGTTTTGTACGCATGAAGATGCATAATAGTTTAGAAACCCTAACTTAAGGTTAATGGTTGATCATGATATATAATTTGAAGTCCTTTGTATAAAACTAACGTTAGGTTAACCACAGTCTAGTAGATGATAAAAAGGCTTTAATGTGAATATGTGAGTAAGTAGGGTTTTACACCTAGAACTGCTGCTTTAGGGTTTTGTGGATACAAATGAGGAACGCTGTAAAAAGATCTAAAAAGAACTCTAATGAAACCCTAATGCAGATTATAAGCCCTAGAAAGTGAATCCAAGTCAATTAAATAGAAATATTCTTGGTAAAGAGTAGTAAATAGGTTACACATGCTTTTCATGAATTCTGTGATTGTTGAACTGCTTCTTGGATTACTTGCTTGCTTGGAATTATTAATAGCTTGTTGAATATGCAAATTAGGTATGTGGTTAATTATGAATAACCGCCTTAGTTTCCGGAGGATTTTCCGGATGGTTAATCACATTGAATGCAAATTATCAGTTTGAATGTTCATACTTGCAAATTATAAAGTCACTATGATTATCACATTAATAATAGAAGTATGTATTCTCGCACCTACATGCCACCCTGATGGATGATGCTAAAGGTCAGGCCGAAATGGGTAGACCAATGGGCACCCTGAGTGGTGACCCCAGGCACCAAGCTCAGGAATGAGAAGGTGACCTATGATATTGCATGACTAGAGGGCACCATGAGTGGTGACCCCAAGCACCAAGCTCAGGATTGAGAAGGCGGCCTTAAGTCATTGGCGAAAGAAACCCTAAGGTGGGTATGCTAGGGTTAGGGTAAAAGCGGCAGAGAATGTCATACCGAAAAGTGTAAATTGGCTTGTTAATTAACTTGATTGTGATAATCAGATTGTTATCCAAATGTGTAAACTTTTGGTTGTCCCCACATATCAGTATATTTCAATATGCTGACCGACGTTTTGTTTGTCGGTGTTTTAGGTACAAGTTTGAAAAGCACAAACAGTAAAGTGACACATCGTGAAATTAATTAAGAGTTAAAGTACAAAGGAGGATTAGTTAGAGTAGACTCCTGATGCAGATAGATGTAGATATCCTAGTTTTGAAAAAGGTATGCAAAGTTTTGTTTTGTACCAATTTTCAGTTTAGTTAGTAAAATTTGTTAATTGTTATTGATTATTTGTTGAACCTTTGATCCTGTTAATTGGGATAATGACACCGACCTTTTGGTCTCCCTTAATTGGGGGTTACTGGGAGGCATGGTCGTTACAAATATGAACTTTGAGTGTAACAAAACATACATAGCAAGGATGAAAGAGATTGAATAATATCAAGAACAAGATATGTAGAGTAGTTCTAAACTCCAAACTAGGAGAGTGTACATCCACTATCTAGAGAGGTCAACCTCTAGACTTTTTCAACCCTGTCTCACTCCTTATATTCCATTATAAGAGTTATAACATATGACATTTCTTTTCTGTGATAAGGATACCCAACCTTCCCTTAGAGGACAAGGGAGCCAATAACCTACCAAAAGATTTACCTATCTATGGCCAAGAATCTTCTACCTCACCAAGGACTTACCTACTCTTGCGACGAATCTTCCACCTTCACCAAAGACTTAACCACTCTTACAACAAGTCTTCCGTCTTGAAGAATTATCCACTCTTGACTTGGATCTTCCACCTTTGACTTCACCTTCACCAAGGAGAAGCTTTCACCTAGGGACTCCTTTCCTTCTTCTTCTTCACCTCTCTTAGACAAGAGAGAGATCTTCCTCTTCATTGTAGAAAGAGAGATTGGGAGGTGGAAGAAGTGAAAGCCTCACAAGATATATATGTAGGACTTACTCTCTTGCAAATATCCTACTCACTCTAATAGATGTAGTAAGTGATTAAGCTTGAGAGTGGAAGAAGGCTCTTGGAGGTACTCAACTATAATATAGAGACTTTCATAGTGCTTGGCTAACCATGGGATGAAGTCTAAATGAGTCCTATTTTTAAATGGCGATGCCTACTAGCCAATAGAAACACTTAAGGACAAATTTGATTCGTTTGGGGTATTGCAACAAATATATTTTCCAGTTTTGCAATACTACAATGGTTAGAAACACTTATTCTTCACATTCTTTACAATGCAGTAAGTCGAGTTTACTTTTGGGAAACTCGACTGATAACACTATGAGACAAATCAAATTTGAGTTTTCGGTCAAGTTTATCCTGGATCAAACTCAGGTGATGACTTAAATTTGGCTTACCTATGCAGGGTGTAGGTCGAGTTTATCCTGGGGTAAACTTGACCGACCCTGGAAGTTCTCAAAATCTATAAGGGTGGCGGTCGAGTTTGTCAAAGATGAAATCAGTCAAAAAAAGTCCCTATAATGAATTTTGCAAAATTCCATTAGAGTACTTAAATATTCACTTTAAGTGCTCGTGATTTTTTCTAAGCTTAGTTACAAGTCATAAAATCATTACAAGTGATTTACAACATGTTTCTAACATATATACACCCTTTTCCATAAAGTGCATTTGCATTGATTTTGACTTATCTTTCTCCAAGTTAGGATGCACATGTTTTGGCATTTGGAGTGTATCTATACCCAATCTGAAATCACTAAAGTAAAAACATTAGACACAAATAAGTGGACTGGTTAGTCATCATCAAAATAAGGGTTTAGTTAATTGAAATAAGGGTTTCAATTTAGACCTTGAGTCAACATTATCTCCCTTTTTGAAGATGACAAACCATTCCAGAAATGTATTATAAGCATTTGAGTAAAAATATACCTTTGGAGAAACCTAGGGGTTTTAAAGAATTGCATTCATATACTCCCCCTTAATTAATGCTAATGGAGTTTACATACTCCCCCTCAATTGATGATATTTCTCCCAGCATGGTTAGCTTGCATAACATTTATAGAAACTAGATCTTCTACTCATATATGTTCTACATATATGTCTTATCCTCCTTTACAAAAGACTTCTTCCCTTTTACAAAAGACACATCTTCTCCTTCTTTGTCATTTCAAAAAATAAGGGGGTTTGAAGAGCTAAAAACACAACATGTTTGTAAACAGAGATACAAAAAGTTAGAAAGGAGAGTAGAAGAGAAAAAGCTAGGGACTTGTCCAAGCAATGCATATTAAGAAATTTAAAACATGTGTTTGAACAATCCTAGATGTAATTTTAACAAAAATATGTCTATGCAAGTAAGTAACTCAAGATAGTAGATATACAAGTCAAGGAACAAACTTGAGTATGAAACAAAATACAAACATAGCATATAGTTGAATACCAATTGATGAACAAAACAAGAGCTACATATAGATGGACTACTAGTTGATGATATCAAAAGCTAAGGCTACTAGTAGGATCTAGGTCATAGCAAAATATTCACAAGTTAAAGAATACGTTATGAGTAGATGTAGAAAAATATCCAAACAAAGAGATATGCAGTTTTAGAAGCAAGACAGGATATAACTCACTAGCATATATACATCATTACCAAAAGATGATTACTACTAAAAAATTCAAGGTTGTATGAAAACAAGATATACAACTAGATAGATGTAGCAAGTTAGAACACACCCAAAACAATTTAAGACACAACCAAGAGATCCAAAGAGATCGTCAATAAAACCTACATAACAACTCAAGATAGGTAATTGCAAGATTTGGAGATACCAATTTAGAGAAACCAGAGAGATAGAGTTGTATACAAGATAGAAAATTTAAAGCATGGCAATATACCTATATAAAGGTACCAAGGGGAGTACCATAGAATAAGGCTATTGATTGAGAAATTCTAGTTGAGAGGAAAATTCTCATCCAAAAAGCCAACTGTATATTTTGTACACAGTATTGTAGGTCAAATTTTTGGGTTGAACTTCTCAGCTAACAACAACTATTGGCAACACCAATTGGTTCTTGTCGGTTGAGATACTTCAGGACAAACTCGACCGATAATAACTGCTACAAAAAGCACATATATTCTAGAAAATCATTTCTAGAGGCATGATAAAAATATAGCCAATATCAAAACATGTATAAACAAGTTAGTAATTCACTAAGAAAGCATCAGAAATAGTTTTTGAGTAAGAAAGTGATGAGAATCACAATATACCAATTTTGACTCAAAAACCATATGTATAGTGCATAATAACTTGGAAAAGCCTACAATAATTAGATATGAGCAATAATAACATTACCTTTGATTTTACCATTTCTTTTCTACTTATTTCCACCCCATACACATCTCACCTTTCTTCTTTTATGTGTATTGAGAAACCAATTTGCAAATCAATAGCCCATGTCAATCCAATTGCAAGTGAACCTACAAGAAAAAAGATGAAATGGCCTCCAATCATATTTTTGGGTCTGGAGGGGTTAGCTTAGCAGCCCAAGTCCTATTGATCTTGGGTTCTTTCTTAAAAAGAAAATATATGGAATAATGACCAATTTTATTGCAATGATTACATGATTTCCTAGCCTTGTAACTAGAGGATTCTTCATTGAAAATTGAAGATCCTTTATCGTTGTTGTTCCTTTGGCTACTATCAAGTCCAAAACCATCTCTACCCATTTGTTCGGTAGTATGATCTAGGATTTGATTAAGATTCTTTTTATCATCTAAGAATATTTGCATATAAGATCTCAAACTGTGATTATCATGCATAAGAGAAGTAATAGTAGAAGATAATTGATTGATATCATCCCTAGCATGCAAAAGATCTGTTTCTAAGAAAAAATCTTTGGTCATATAAGAATCTTTTTCAATATGAAGAGCGGCAACACCATCCTTTCTCCTAGTTGAACTAGAACAAGATTCAAGGACATTGATTTTAGCAAGCAAGGAAGCATTTTCTTTTTCAAGCAAAGCAATCTTAGAAAGATAAATACTATTTTCAGATTCCATTCCTTATTTAACAAAATATCTATCCTCATTTTTAGTTTTACAAACATCAATATCAAGCATGAGAGAATTCACATAGTACTATACTCTTCATTAGAACTAGACATAAGTGATTGAACTTTTAGAGATCTAATCTTATCAAGCAAGTTAGCATTTTCAAGTTTAAGAGATTCTACTTGACTAAGACAAGTATTATTTTCAATCTCAACTATTGAATTCTAATTCTAGTTCTAGACAAGACTCATTGAGATCATTACAATCATCTTACAAGCAAATGTTAGCATGTTCAAGATCATCTTCTTCTTCATGCAGATTATCGACAATCTTAACAAGCCTTTTCTTTTTATGCTTAGTAGACTTAAGAGAGGCACGAGTAGCATGAATAATTGAAATTAAAGATTCTTTATCTAAAGAGTTTATATGTACCTCACTTGAATCTTCATTTAAACTTGCCATGAGTGAAAAATGGCATTCTCCATCTTTACTAGAGCTTGATCTAGATCCTCCACTAGACTATTCAATTGAGATTAAGTTGGAGGAGTCACTAGAGATTTTATGCCATTTCTCCTTCTTCTTGTGCTTCTCCTCCCTTCTCTTGTAGTGATGGGTCTTTTTGCCTTGTGGGCAATCTTCCTTGACAATTCCACATTTGAAGCACTGAATAGAGAAGGAAGACTTGCCTTTGTAGAATCTACCCTTGGGAGTCATGGCATCTTCATCAACCTGAGAGAATAGAGAAGCTTGACCAACAATAGATAAAATTTGGGCTTTGAATTAATCCTTCATTCTCTTGCTCTCCTTTTCTTCTTCTTCTCTTTCTTCTTCCTCTTACTTGTTAAGTGTAACTTCATGGGATTGTAGATTTCCTATGAGCTCCTTAATAGGAATTTCACCAAGGCTCTTCTTTCTTCAATGGAGGTCACCTTGGTTTGCCACATCTTTGGGAGACTTATAAGGATCCTTGACTTGATCTGTCCTCTAGCCATAGGATGACCTAGGACGGAAATACCATTTACAATAGTGTTGAGTCTTGAGTACATATCCTCCACCCTTTCCTCCTTTCCCATATTGAAGTTTTCAAGAAGCCCTTTGAGCATGTCGACTTTGCTTTCCTTCACTTGATTTTTCCCCTCACAAGTGACACATAGCTTTCTCAAAATCTCATAGGCCGTATCACAAGAGGAAATCTAGTTGAACTCAATGGGTGAGATGGAGGCATAAAGAATGTTTATGGATCTTGCAGTCAAGCTTGCTTTCTTCAAGGTAGCCTCATCCCATTCTTCTATCTTGGTCTCTAATATATTGTATGGAAGGTCCACCATTCTCCATAGCTCAAGACTTGATCCTTAGATGTAGAATTATAACCTTATTTCCTAATAGAGGAAGTTGCTCACATCAAAAATCGAAATGTTGATGAGGTATCTCTCTCCTTGATAATTGCCCATCTTCTCATACTTATGGAAGTATGCTTGAAGAAGACCCACTCTAATACCACTTATTAGATCGAACGATGGGCTCTAAAGGGGGAAGGTGAATAGAGCTAAAAGCACTTAAACAAAATTCATTAGACCTTCAAGATATTTCTAAGTTAATATGGAAAATATGAACTTTGAGTGCAATTAACATACATAGCAAGGATGAGAGAGATTGAATAAGATCAAGAACAAGTTATGTATAGTGGTTCCAAACTCCAAACTAGGAGAGTGTACATCAACTACATAGAGGTCAACCTCTAGGCTTTTTCAACCATGTCTCAATCCTTATATTCCATTATAAGAGTTACAACATATGCCCTTCCTTTTTTGGGACAAGGATACCCAACCTTCCTACCTATCAAAGGACTTACCTATCCATGAATAAGAATCTTCTACCTCACCAAGGACTTACCTACTCTTGCAATGAGTCTTATGCCTTCACTAAGAACTTACCTACTCTTGCAACAAGTCTTCCGTCTTGAGGAATTACCCACTCTTGACTTGAATCTTCCACCTTTGACTTCACCTTCGCTATGGAGAAGCTTTCACCAAGGGAATCATTCCCTTCTTCTTCACCTCTCTTAGACAAGAGACAGAACCTTCATCTTCATGGTAGAAAGAGAGATTGAGAGGTGGAGGAAGTGAGTGTAACACCCGGGCCCACTGCCCACGACTCTAGTAGAGTTTCAGGAATGACGACTGGCCCCACAAACCACCACTAGCCTTAACTGTGCACTTTGTCCACAGTGACGCGCAAGCCAGGATCATCTTCCCGACTGGTCACCCATCCTAGTACTACTCCAAGCTGAGCACGCTTAACTATGGAGTTCTTTAGTGATGGGCTCCCGGTAAAGGAGGTGCACCTTGGTGATATGGGTAGTCCAATCATTCCTTTTAAGATCAACTTATCCGAGGCCTCAAATCCTGGGATGTCACAGTGAGAGCCTCACAAGACATACATGTAAGACTATCTCTCTTACAAATATCCTACTCACTATAATGGATGTATCAAGTTATTAAGCTTGAGAGTGAAAGGAGGCTCTTGGAGGCACTCAATTATAATATTGGGACCTTCATAGTGCTTAGATAATCATGAGATGAAGCCCAATGAGTCCTATTTATAGTTAAGGATGCCTACTAGCTAGTAGAAACACTTACAGACAAATTCTATTTGTTTGGGGGTGTTGCAATAGATGTATTTTCAAGTTTTGCAACACTCTCAACTATTAGAAATACTTTTTCTGCACATTCCATACAGTATAGTCGGTCAAGTTTATTTTGGAAAACTCAACCAATAGCACTATGTGACAAATATATTTTGAGTCGTTGATCGAGTTTATCCTTGATGAAACTCAGCCGACGGCTTAAATTTGATTTGTCTGTGTAGGGTGTTGGTCAAGTTTATCCTGGGGTAAACTGGCCGACCATGGCAGTTCCCAAAATCTATCAAGGGTGTCGGTCGAATTTATAAAAGATGAATCTCGTTCGAAAAAAGTTCATGCAATGAATTTTGGAAAATGCCGTTAGAATGCTTAAATATTCATTTTAAGCGTTCTTAATTTTTTCTAAGCTTAATTACAAGTCATACAATAATTATAAGTGATTTACAACATGTATCTAATGAACATACACCCTTTTCCACAAAAGTACACTTGCCTTGATTTTGACTTGTCTTTCTCCAAGTTAGGATGCACACGTTTAGGCATTTGGAGTGTGTCTTTTCCTAATATGAAATTACTCAAGTAGAAGCATTAGACACAGATAAGTGGACTGGTTTGTCATCATCAAAATAAGAGTTTAGTCAATTGAAACAAGGGTTTCAATTTAAACCTTGAGTCAACAATCTCTTTATTCATGATTTTGGATATCAACTCAGATGCATTGGTACTTGTTAGAGAATAAGTTGTATTAAATAGATCAACTTTGAGATTGACATATAGAAGGTCATGTAACGTCATGTTAGAGTCATATCTCATTGTATCAACGGTGATTGTGATCCCTAGACCTGAAGTCATTGTAGTAGCACATGTTATACAATGTACTTTGACGATAGCCCAACGTGTTCTAAAATATGAGTTGCCAAAAAGGTGGTGGTTTGGTACACTGTGACATGGTAGGGCATGTTGTGTGTCATGCAGATGGAATTTGTCCCTTCTTAGCAGTGGTATCCTCAAACACTTGATAAGCGGGAGTATGAAATACATGACCATACTCATGTGAGTCAATATATGATATTGAGCTCACATTATCTCGAATAGTCTGATCTAGTTCAAGAAATAAGATTGAATGCTAAGAGGATGGCACTCCATGCCTTGAGTTCAATATGGATGTCTGTGACAAAAGGATAATACAGTTGTGGTAATGTTATTCACCTTATAAGTTGTAGTTGTTCTCTAACCCATTCCTATTATTTGGGTGACAATGATGTATTTCTAGACACCTATATTTACTTGTGTTGTCTTGAACATAACTACTAATGTAGTTAAGAACCTAATGAGTCACATGCATATGATTCATAAGGAAATTGAAGTTTTGAGATGTATATTATTTCAATGATAAATTCACTAGGGGTGAAATCCCAAGAGTTTACCTAAACAAGTACAATAACCCCACTCACAAGAGGAAGGATCTTATTATAGTATAGTTCAAGACCGAACCCAAAGGACAATATATTTAAGAATTATTCTGATCAAGGAAACCACACAAGAACTAGTATTTAACACAAGATTTAGATTTGGTTGATTAAACAAAGGTTGTAAATAGTAAAGACTGAATTAAAAGGGATGATAAATTGATGGATGGAAGCAATAGGGTGAAATGGATTTCACCACCCTACCTTCATTCACTCTCTCACTGCATCACACTAGGCATGAAAATACATATGTTGAGGATAGGGAAGTCCCCCTTTCGACATTAGACTTAAAACCTAGACAGATATCAAGCTAAGCTCATTGTCGCATTACCTACAAATCATACATCTATCGCCCTAGAAAACACCTATATGAAATTCTCATCAACGATTTAACATGAATCCAATAGTATCCAAGATCCTGGGTTTAAAATTCTCTACACTTGAGATCTTATTTACATATAGACTTGATGATCAAATAGGAAAGTAAGCACAAAAATGATTAATGCAAAGCATATATTGGTTCATACAATAGTAAATGCAATAAGGAAAGAAAAACTGGGGAAAAGAGCTACTCCCCACAACCTAGTGAGAGGACTACTCACTCATGACAATAATAACAATGACAACAATACAAGAGAAGAAGAAAGTCATGATCACAGGAGAAGATGGAAGTAGACCTATGGTGTGCGGAGGCCTATCTTCAAATGGAAACTGATGGCAGTCAACACAACAACAAGGCCACCCTTAGACGTTTGTTAGAGGTTGATCTGGAGTGTCGTTCTCATTCTTTGAAGTTGGATCTTAACACTATAAGGAGGAATCAGGGGCTGACGATGATGAAACTTGTCAACCAATGGACAAGGAAGCCATGGGACAAACCTCTTTGGAGGTTGGATCTTGATACCTTGGCAGCAATGGAGTAAGATGTACCTTTAGTTGACGTTCGTCAACTGAAGAAGATGGTTGATTGTTGCTAAAAGTCGAACTTGAATGCCTGCATCAGTAGTCTGGTGGTGTGGAATGGCGGATGTGTTCTTTGTTAGTCTTGGTCTTTTTTGTAGGCATAGGAAAGGGTCTAGCACTCTCCCAGTCACCATGGAGTTAAGTCTTGGCCGCCACAGAGGTGAAGAGTTAGCGACGACGTGGGGAAATTTTGGGGATCTTGATCTACACTGAGACCATCAATAGAGGAATGGTCTCACAACGCTCAACAGAGCCATCAGAAGGCCAAGTAGTCACACCATCGATTGTAGTGGGCAGAGCTTCCTTCGGAAGGTAGAGTCAGAGTGACCATCGAAAGGCATGAGCACAACTACAACCGAAAGACAAGGCAAGGTTTTCCTTCGATATGAGAGCAGGGAGGAAAGCCTTCAAAGGTAGGTTAGGATAAGCATCAGAAGACAAGTCTTGACAACCATTGATTGTCAGCCAATGTCTACACAAAGAGGCCAAACTGAAGGTTGGGCAGAATGGCGTGAAACCACCCCCCACGAGGGGAGGGATTTGGCGTAAGGTCGAAAGCATGCATGGATGGAGCATTAAGTGAAGGATCAACCAACTGATGATATGACATATCTATGAAATTTGATGGTCTAAAAGAGGTTCTTCAAATCAATGGAACTTCATCAATAGACGAAGGAAGGGATCATCAAAAATATGGTCCATTTTATCAAAATTTCTTGGTCTACTAGTCGGTTAGAGGGACCACCTCTTCCTAAACTCCTCTCATGTAAAGAAGTTCAAACCTACCATGAAAAATAGGAATTTTGTTCAAAATCCTATAAGTTATTATAAAATAAAGAAAACCTAATTGCAAACTAGTTCTAAGCTGAAATAATGAAAATGATTGTAAAACTATGCTTAAAATGCAGCTAAATCTAGGATGAATATGAATTCATCAAACAACCCCGAACTTAAATGTTGATCATCCTCGAGTACACAAAATTTGGAATAGATGCCAAATGAACAGTTTCAACCCATGCAATTAATTGCCTCACCTTCACATCATGCACATTCTCCTACCACCTGATATGGCCAAACAAAACAACTTCCCAAGACCATAAAGCACATATATCCATATCTTCATTTCCAAATTGTCTCCCCAAAATACTTCTCACTACCATTCCCAATACCAAGCACATCTAAGAGTTTTCATGAGCATTCAATGAATCTCATACAACAACCAGTATGCAAATGACATGGCACTAGGGTGTGTGAAAAGGACATCAATATGAGACATTCATTGTGTCTCTGAGTAAAAATGGAGAGAAGGGGGTTGCGGAATGAAGATGCAAATATCTCCTCTATTTGGGTCGAGATTGCTTTTATCTGTGCAAATAAAAATATCATAACATTTTTTCTTTTTGTTTTGTGGACATTAGCATCTTTTTTTTGATAGTACGTCCCTAATACATAGAGAGGGTTATATAAGAAGTGAATAGGGTAGGGAGGGGGTGTGCCACCCCGAACTTGGAGTTTGACACTTTTTATGAATTTTTATTTTCTTTTTGATGGATGGAGGGTAAGAAGCTGTAAGAAGAAGTGTAGAAGAGGGGTCATATCATCATTCAACTTAGTTTACAATTCGGTGAACCAGGTTGTTCTTCTAGTCCCACTATGCTCAAATTGTGACATGATTAGGAAAAAAGTGAAAATTCATGAATTTGATCTACTAGTTAGTTAGAAGAACGATGTGTATGGTCCCTCCCATTTCCTCAAAATTTGGCATCTATTCTATGGAAATATAAAGTTTGGGTTCCTAGGACATAATATGATTTCTAACCATTGGTTGTTTCAAAAATTGGTAATTGTGAGATTTTCTTTGAGTAAGGGGAGTTAAATGATGATGATATACATGGATGTAAGTAGAAAATTTGAACCTAAGCTAGCTAGGTAATGTATTTATTTAACTTAACCAGGAAAAATGTTATTTTTTTGAAAATTTAAGCTAAATGCAATGCATGATAAATATGATGATAAGATCATAAGTTACAATAGATACATGCAGATATATAGTAGATTACGTACCACTCACCCTCCACACCAAATATATATATTTACTTGTCTAAAAAAAATTAAATTCAAGATGGAGGGGAAGAGCTATGCTAGTTGGACCACAGGCTGTGGTTACTAATAACACCCAAACTCATGCAATATTACTATGTATTTTACCTTATATTTATTACCTTTATTATCCATGATATGCATTAATTGTCTAATTCTCAGTCTTTTCTTAATTTGCCATTTTTCTACTTTAGTTTAATTAATGTATTTTCTGACTTGTAGAAAAAGCAAATAAGCCATCAAAAGCTTGAGAACTCATTAATGTATTTGACTGAAAGGAAAGTGTCTATAAAGGAAAGATGAGGAGCCATGAGACTTGACTAAATCATGGGACAATGTATTGATGGCTGAACTGAAATGACAATGCCACTTTAGACCAAAGATGAGAAAAGGAAAAGAATTGACTTGTGAACGAGGAAAGGTTGCCATTTGTTTTGTCCTATTATATTTCTTATTTGACTAAAGGAAATTTGGTACGCAAGTGGGCTCCTTATAATGTACGTGATGGTTTATTAAGTATCTCGAGCAATCCTTACAGCATGCAAGGCTATCAAGCCTTCTATTATAAAACAATCGATGCATTAACTAGTAGCCATCGACCATGCACATATCGACCATCTTTCCAAACGCCATTGAGGCTAAGACAAATAAATTACTTGGAAAAGAAACTGCACACTCTAACCAAGGCAATCAAGCACATGCCAAATAAATATGATGCCATCAATCTCTTTTATCAATGCAAGACTATCGACCTTTTTGTATAACACAAAGCTGTCGACCTCCTTTATGAATACAAGGATATTAAGGTCTCTTCATACAGTGTCATATTAATAATCTCAATCAGCCCATTGAGGCAAAGAGTTAAAAAAGGTCATCGACCTCGACATATGAGCCATCGACCTTGACATATGAGCCATCAACCTTGACATATGAGCCATCAACCTCGACAGAGATGACCTTCTACCAAGCTAATTGATGTGTTTGCGGTTGCAAGATATCGATCTCCAACCCCAACACGTATCGACCTTACTGCTCCATCATCCAAATATAGATTGAGTCCCATATGCATTAGCTCTGTGTCTTTATAACTTTCTGTGCATTTATTTCCAGACTTTTCAAATCTCAAGACCAAATCAACAACTTACGGTCTATTCCTTTAAATACCAAGCAGCCGCGACCAGAAAAAACACTCAAATTTTGGAGACAAATTGCTGAAAGACTGTAGTCAAGATCAAAGCCAAGTCTAGAGACCATTGACCTAACTAGTGTCAGAGACCTTGTTAGCCCATCGACCTCTAGATTTGGTTACCAGACACCTCTTCTCTTTTCCCTTCGTACAATGACCAGTTCAAGTTATAATCAGTTTCCTTCTTGCACCATGAGTAGCTAGACTCATAACTTGGGATGGGAGTATCCGTCAAGTCCTCTCAATTATGTAATCTTTCTTTCTTTTGTTTATTACATATGTTCTTATAGTTTTATTTCTATACTCTTATTTTAACGTGTCGCATGATGATTAACTACCTTCTTGTGACGATTGATATGGATTTGTTTAAGAGAATGATTTCAAAAAGATCCAGAGCATAGGTCAGTAATGAGACATGAGAGTGAGGAGTTACAATAACAAAAACCTTGCAGTAATACTTGCTCCTTTGGTTATCATCTTGAGAAAGAGATAGCTTTGTATAGAAATCTACCTGGATCTCAATAGAAGGAGTGGATGTCTTTTATGACTCTTTGTAGAATATGTTAGAAACATATATAAATTAGAAGGTAAGGTTTTACATAGTTGTAGATGGCTTGACTGGTGAAACCCAATCCAAGTTTTTCCTTTTTATAGTTTCACAATTATCTTTATTTTTTGATCTTTCATAACTTAGATTTACAACTTTAATTAGATTAATTCATTCTTTGATCGGAACACCATCACCTATTTGATTTGACTAAACCAAGCTAAGATCTCCCGTTCTTATTTTTTTGTTATCTTTGTCCCTATGTTTGACCCCACACTACTACAAAGACTCCGTATTGAGTTGCAGACATCTCTTGAATATGGGTATAAATTTAAAATCCGATGTCTTTGACAGGGCAATTGTATTTACACTTCTAAACTACAAAAAAGACTAATCAACTTTTGACTCCATTGTTGGAGACAAGGCGACAAACAACCACTAAGAATTTGGGGTCTACTTAGAATTAATCAGTGTTATTAAGTTAAGAAATAGACTTGATCATACGATCTTTTTTATTTTTTTTGAATTTTTTTTATTTTCTCATTGGACTTGTTATAATTTCTCTTTAAAAGAACATCTTTTCTTTTATCCTACCGAGATCCATTCTAGTAGTATACTCCTCTTTCTACCGAGCTTCCATTCTAGTAGTACTATTTTCCTTAGTTTATTTTTTAGTTTTATTTTGTAATTTCTTTTCCTTTCTTAGTTTTTATTTTCTTATTTTACATTTTTTTTCTAACCTTTGTAAAAAATATATATCTCTCTCTTTTCTTTATTTTGATTTCATCCATAGATCTAGCCACAATAAGCCAGACCATCTCATTCACTTGCACCCCAGACTTTTTCCATATGCCAGACTATTAGCCGATCATAGAGAAATATGCACTTCAGTTGGTGTCCTTGCATCAACCATTTCAGTCGGCATCCATGCATCAAACCCCACCAAATTCTTCTACTTTTTCATTTTCTACTCTTGACTCTATTACTCCAACATCCCATGTTGGATATTTGAATCAGATATAATGAGAGCAACTATCAAGGCAAGAGAAGATGGATACATGCTCAAGTTAGCCATGTCTACCTACTTTGAAGATCCTGTAGATTAATATCCAACAACGATCGAGAGACGAAACCACATGATCCAAAAATTGATAGAGATTAGTACCCACAATAGAAGCCTCATATACACCAGTGAACAGAGCTGTACTAATACACCCTCAGTATATACAATAGATCCACGCTCAGTTTGCATGTATGATGACTACAACCATCAAGTCCAATACACTAGTCAAAATAAGGAACTCATTTCACCTCCCTACTCGGATCCTCCATTAAGCTCAACTGGATTTTTAGTGAAGATTCACCTATCCAAGAGAGTCCTTCATTCCACCCATTTGATACAAGAAAACCTTTAGCAGGAGATTTGCAATGTCCTTACACAGAAGTTAATGATGGACATTTTCGCATACATGTTGACAACCAAGAATCCATGCATCACCCTTCAAATCAATTTGATGACTCGCTTGATCGGTCCACATTCCACATGTTGAAGATTGTTTTGTTACTAAAAAACCATCTACTTTTGGTTGAAACAATTTTATGATGATGAGGATGACAATCATTATACATTTTGGGAATGTAATGACCACCCATATTATACTTTCACTTCACCATCTTGGAGGGTGATGAAAATACGGGGAATGTAATTTTGTAGAGTTTGAGAACACAGTTGCAACTCATGAAAACATCCTACTCCCCTTGCTCAGTGAAAAGCTTGGGGGTGAAGGATTCACAACTTGATTCACCTAAGATTGTCCCGCCTATACAAGATTATTGAATGCCCCATATTCAACTTGGTTAAATAAAAGAGATCCAATCTTAGACTTTGAGAAGGAGAGGGAAGAGCACAAATGTTTGTGAGATTCAAAACCTCTTACCTCCATATATTCATGTGTATCCTGAGGACTGAGTATGAATATACGTACTTTGGAAGATATCCCAATGATGATATGCTAAGACACTCATTTTTAGATCCATATGAAGATGAAGTCACCAAGTCCCTGAATATTATTGTTCTATTTCATACTTGGTAAGGTCCACCACTCTTTACATTCTACTCATACATGGTGGATCTAATCTACAAGATATTGATGACCTTTCTCCCAAAACTTAGGATGTGTGATTCATGCTTTTCCATCATTGACCTTTGGGGTATAGATGACAATAGAGCACGCCATTCCTACCATCCTAAGTTTAGTATTTGATTGAGGATGAGTAAAATTTTACTCTTGGGGTGGTAGGAAAGTACACCCTTCTATCTCTTCTATTTTTGTCTTTCACTTTTACATTTTTTGGAATTTGTTGTGTAACTTTTAGTTTATGCAATTGTTGCTATATTGGTAGGAATAACAAATTTAATGCTCATCTTGTGTTAAATCACCCCATCATCATTATAGTTGTGTGACCTCCAACTTCATTCATCTCATTGATTCTATTTTACAATTTCAGTAATGAATTCTAAGATAAAGCTACAATTTAAAATTACTTGTTTGCCTGTTTCATGTTATGAATGATGAACCTAAGGTTTGTATCTGATTTTTGGAACTAGTGTAAGATAAAAACTCCAAGCGGTGTTTTCACGGATTTGACAATATTCTAAGGATTTTTTATACATATAGACATCTTCACTAAGGTTTGAGCAAGCGATGATGAGTTTTGAGTTCATTTAAGATGGAGTGTTTACTATGATGGTCTTCATGCTTTTCCACATTAGATTGAGTTGAAAAAATAAAAAAAGCAAAAGAGGCTTGGCCGCCCAAAAATTCAAAAAATAATTTCAATTTGAATAAAGCAGAAAATCCCCCAAATAACTAGCACCCATGCCAAATTAGTTAGAATGCAGTGTTAAAAGAATGCGAGTAAATAAAACTATGAGTGATTTATTTTACCATTTTAGGAGAGTGAAATATGATGCCCAATAAGTGTATGACTGTGCTAACAAATGCGGGTATGCCATTTCTAGTAATGTCATCCAAAATTCACTAGAGAGTCTTTGAGGAATCCCTAGGAGACTAATGAGACTTTCTCAGTGGCAGGGTTGGTTTCAGCTTGATACAAGGAGATCATCTCACTACTCTGAGTCAACTGGCTTGAACTGTAGGGACCGTTGTTTGTTACATGGACCAGTCTGACACAGATCGGGAAGCTCATGAGTCATTAGAGTCTTTTCCTTTTATTTATTTATATTAATAACTGAATAAGTGAGAGGTGTGTTGTACTTGATTGATTTACATAAATTTCTAATGACAACTCACTACTCATATTTACCATTTTTCTCAATTTCCTAAGCGACTGTGCTTTAATGTTTATATATATGGTTTACATGTTTATGAATCTTTCTGGACTACAGTGAGATCACTTACAAGACTGAAAGTTCACTAATTTTACATAAACAAGTTTGTTTGTATGGTGGAGGTCCAATATGAAATAACATGTTATGGACAACTTGTGACTCGAAACTATTTTTTTCTTCTAATCTTAGTTTTTATTGCCATGCTGATTTTGATGTTATTTTAGGATTTTTGAGTTTAAGTCTTGCTTGAGGGCAAACATATTATAATCTTGGGGTGGTTGATAACACCCAAGTTCGTGTAATATTACTATGTATTTTACCTTATATTTTATACCTTTATTAGCCATGATATGTCTTTAATTGTCTAATTCTTAGTCTTTTCTTAATTTGTCCTTCTTCTAGGTTAAACATTTAATTAATGTATTTTCTGACTTGCAGGCAAAGAAAAAAAATCAACCATTTTACATTGTTCAGAAGGCTTGAAAATTTATTAATAAATTTGACTGACACAGAAAGTGTCTAGAAAGAAAAGATGAGAAGCCATGAGACTTGACTACTAAATCATGGGACAATGTACTAATGTCTGAAATGAAATGGCAATGCCACTTTGGGCCAAAGACTAAAAAAGGAAAATTATTAGCTTGTGAATGAGGAAAGGTTGCCATTTCTTGTGTGTGCTATTATAATTATCATTTGACCAAAGGAAATTTGATATGCAAGTGGGCTCCTCCTCATAATGTACGTGATGGTTTATTGAGTATCTCAAACAATCCTCGTAGCATGCAAGGCTATCGAGGTTTCTATTACAAAACAATCGAGACATTAACTAGTGGCCATCAGCCATGCATGTATTGATTATCTTTCCATAGTCCATCGAGGCAAAGGAAAATAAATTACTTGGAAAAGAAAACTCCACACTCTACCCAAAGCAATTAGGCACATGTCAACTAAATATGATACCATTGAGCCCTTTATCAATGCAAGACTGTCGACCTTTTTGTTTGATACAAAGCTGTCAAACTCCTTTATAAATACAAAGATATCGAGGTCTCTTCATATGGCGTCTTATTGAGAATCTCAATCAGCCCATCAAGACAAAGAGTTAACAAAGGTCATCGACCTCGACATACGAACATCGACTTCAGAAGTCTCGACCTTCTACCAAACTAATTGATGTGTTTGCAGTTGCAACATATCAATCTCCAACCCTAACACGTATCGACCTCGCTGACCCATCAGTCAAATATAGGTTGGGTCCCGACTATATTAACTCGTTGCTTTACAAATTTTCATGCATTTATTTCAAAACTTTTCAAATCTCAAGACCAACTCTACAACTTATGGTCTATTCCTATAAATACCAAGTAACCGCCACCAGACAAAGCATCTCAGATTTTAGAGACAAAGAGTCGGAAGGCTGTAGTCGAGATAAAAATTAAAGTGATCTAGAGACCATTGACATGACTAGTGTTATAAACCTAGTTATCCCATCGACCTCTAGACTTGGTTACCAAACACCTCTTCTCTTTTCCCTTCCTACCATGACTGATTCAAGTTGTAATCTACTTCCTTCTTGTGTCATGAGTGACTAGACTCATAACTTGGCTTCAGAGTAGCCATCAGGCCCTCCCAAGCATGTAATCTTTCTTTCTTCTACTTATTACATATATTCTTACAATATTGTTTTTATGCTTTTATTTTAATGTGTACATGATGATTAGATACATTTTTGTGACACTTGATATAAGTTTATTTGAGAGAATGATTTCAATAAGATCTGGAGCATATGTTAGTAACGAGACACGAGAGTGAAGAGTTACTATAAAGAAAGTCATACAATTATACTTGTTCCTTTGGTTATCATCTCGAGAGAGATACCTTTGGATAGAAATCTACCCGAATCTCGAGAGAAGGAAGGAGTGGACGTCTTTTATGGCTGTTTGAAAAATATGTCGAGAACATATAAATATTAGAAGGGAAGGTTTCACATGGTTGTGGAAGGCTTCATTGTTGAAACCAATCTAAATTTCCCCCTTTTATCGTTTTACAATTATCTTTATTTTTTATCTTTCATAACTTAGATTTACAACTTTAATTAGATTAATGTATTCCTTGACCAAAACACCAAAATTCACCTCTCTGATTTGACTAACCTATGCTAAGATCTCCCATTCTTATTTTGTTGTTCTCCTCGTCCCTGTGTTTGACCCCATACTACTACAAAGACTTCATATTGAGTTGCAGACGTCTCTAGACATCGGGTAAAAATTTAAAGTCTGATGTCTTTGACCAAATAACTGTGTTTACACTTTGATCCATGAAAAAGAGTGACCAATTACTTTCCATTAATATAAAAGTCATTCACCTAAAATCAAAATTGTTACAACTAGTGATCTTGTCATGAGATGAATAATTAACTAAATGAAATATGAACTCAGATGTGAAAACAACTAGAAATGAAAGTAAGAGTCAGGTTGCCTCCCGATAAGCGCCTTTGTTTAACATCATTGGCTTGACAATTGAAGCTCAATCCTAGTATGTTGGAGGGAGAAATGTGAGCGGTTGGTTGGCCTGCATATCACCAATAGTGAAATAACGTTTGAGTTGTTGTCCATTTACTGTGTATTCTCCAATCTTCTCACTCCATATTATGCCACTTCCATGAGGAAAGATGTACTTGATAATGAATGGACCCAACCATCGGGTCTTGAGCTTTCCTATAAATAGACATAGGTGAGATTTGTGTAATAATAATTGGTCTCTGACTTACAAATCTTTCCTCTTTAGGTGGCCATCATGCCACATCTTTGTGCGTTCCTTATAGATGCGTGCATTCTCATAAGCAGTTAAGCACATCTATTTGAGCTCTTGAAGATGAAGTATACAATTCTCTTTTTCTGCATGGAGGTCAAAGTTGAGCTTCTTGATGGCCCATTGAGCTTTGTGTTTGCACTCCACCAGTAGATGACAAGACTTTATGTGGATGAGGCATAAGGGTGTGTTGTCGAGGGGAGTCTTATAGAAGTTCTATATGGTCCATTTTATCAAAAAATTCTTGTCCCACTAGTCGGTTAGAGGGACCATTGCCTCCTACAATCCTCTCATGTAAAATGTTCAAACCTACCACAAAAAATATGAAGTTTATTCTAAACCCTATAAATTATCATAAAATAAAAAAAGTTAAATGCAAACTAGTCTAAGCTAAAATGATGAAAATGACTACAAAGTTATGCTTAAAATACAACTAAATCTAGGATGAATATGCATTCATCAAACAATCCTGAACTTAAGTGTTCATCG
Source organism: Alisma plantago-aquatica (assembly GCA_963693085.1). NCBI lineage: Eukaryota > Viridiplantae > Streptophyta > Magnoliopsida > Alismatales > Alismataceae > Alisma > Alisma plantago-aquatica. Next base: position 501,295,523 of record OY856413.1, read on the forward strand.
TCCTCGAGTAACGCAGAATCCAAAAGAGTTGAAGATGAATACTTTCAACCCATGCAACCACATCACCTTCACATCATGAATATTTCCCTATCATCGAATATGGACAAGTAGCCCAAATTCCTGAGACCGTAGAACACATCTATTCATGTCTTCGTTTCTAAGTTTTAGCCCCAAAAATACTTCCTCACTACCCTTCCCAACACCATGCACATCTAAGAGTTTTCATGAGCATTTAGAGAATTCCACAAAACAACAATCATGCAAATGATCTGGAACTAGGCTGCATGAAAATGACATCAAAATGAGACATTCATTGTGTATCTGGGTAGAAATTGGAGAGAAGGGTGTTGTGGGTTGAAGATGAAAATATCTCCTCTACTAGACTCAAGATTGCTTTTATTTGTGCAAATAAATATATTACAACAATTTTTTTCTTTTTGTTTTGTGCATATTGGTATCTTTTCTTTTTGGCAGTACACTCCATACAAAGGGGTATGGAACAAGAGAATGAAGTGGGGAGGGGGTGTGCCACCCAAAACTTGGAGTTTGACACTTTTTATGGCCTTTTATTTTCATATGGATGGATGGAAGGTAAGAAGATGGAAGAAGAAGTGTAGAAGAGGGGTCAAATCAGCATGCAACATGATTTACAATTCCGTGTACTAGGTTGTTCTCATAGTCTCACTATGCTCAAATAGTGCCATAGTAAGAGAAAAAGTAACGATTCCATCAATTTGTTTCACTAGTTAGTTGATGTATTTGGTCCATGTCATTTCCCAAATAACTTGTCATCTTTTCCAGGGAAACATGACGTGCGGTCCCTAGGCCACACATGACACTTCCTAGCCATTTATTAGGTCAAAAACCAGTCATTGTGAGGTTTTGCTTTGAGTAAATGGAGTTAAATGATGATGATATCCATGGATGCAAGTGGAAAATTTGAACTTAATCTATCTAGGTAATGGATTTGTTTGTTATATCAGAAAAAAATTAAAATTTGAAAAATTTAAGCTAAATGCAATGCATGATAGATGCTATGATAAGATGATAAGGTACAATATATAAGTGTGGGTAGAGAGTATATTACATACCACCCACCCTCCACTCCAAACATAGATATTTTTTCATCTATGAGAAAACACTAAATTCAATATCGAGAGGAAGAACTATGTTGGTTGGACCATGGGTTGTGGTTTCTCTCCATTAAGCAAGAGTCATTCACCTAAATAAAAATTATAGAACTAGTGACCTTATCATGAGATATAGTAATTATATAAATGCAATATGAAATAAGATGTGAAAACAACTAGAAATGACCATTTCAGTTGCCTCTCGAGAAGCGCCTTTGTTTAACGTCATTCACTCGACGCTTGGAGATCAATCCTGGTATGTTGGAGGGAGAAGTGTGAGAAGATGGTTGGCTTGTATATCAACAATATTGAAATGATGTTTAAGTCATTGGCCATTGACTGTGAATTCTCTAGTCTTCTCACTCCATATTATGACAACTCCATGAGGGAATATATGCTTGATAATATGGGGACCCGATCATCGGGTCTTGAGATTTACTTAAAATAGATGGAGACAAGAGTTGTGCAATAATACTTGGTATTCGACATGCAAATCTTTCCTCTTCAGGTCACCATCATGCGACATCTTTATGTGCTCATTATAGATGTGTGCATACTCATAAGCAGTTAGCTGCAACTCTTCTAACTCTTGAAGTTGAAGTAGACAGTTCTCTTTTGCTGTATGAAGGTCAAAGTTGAGCTTCTTATGAATCATTGAGCTTTGTGTTCAAGCACCACTTGTAGATGACAAGACCTCCCATAGATGAGACAAAAGGGTGTAGTGCTGAGGGGAGTCCTGTAGGAAGATCTATATGGTCCATTTTATAAAAAATTTATGGGCTCGCTAGTCAGTTAGCGGGACCACCATCTCCTACACTACTCTCATGTAAGGAAGTTCAAACCTACCACAAAAAATAGAAATTTTAATTAAAATACTATAAATTATCAGAAAATAATAAAAACCTAAATGTAATCTAGTTCTAAGATAAATGATGAAAATGAGTGCAAATATCTGCTTAAAATGTAGTTAGATCTTGGATGAATATGAATTATCAAGTTTGAAATCAAATAAATTATTAGAATGATTCTTAATCATAAACAAACTAATTATAACTCTGATATAGCGAAAAAAATGTCTGATCTGATGAACAGATGATTGGGTCAATAGATAAATTAATTATCAATTGATAGACCGAGTTTTCCATTAGAATTTTGTGATCGAGCGATTAGCTTTAGTACTCAAATGATCATATTTCAATAGGAAAAGTCTCATACTTCAGATCTAGATCTGAATTGTCATCGATTGGCCCATCAGTTTTGAGATTGGGTGATCAACTATGATTAGGAGACCATGAAACATAATTGGGAGAACACAAATCCTGCTTGAATTTTTAGCATTAAACTATTTTTGGGATTGCTATTAGGAAAGAAATTGGAATAAGACTTCTCTATGGCCAAAGGGTTGATATATCTTTTAAGACAACTTGTGAGAAAAATTGATCGTTAAACTTCCATCTTGGAGAGGAAACATCCCTAAGGACTACTTCATAAGACAGGAGAATAGAGGGAGTTTGGGGACACCTAACTCTTGTTCCTCTTTGACTTGGCGACCAAGGTAGTGCACAACATTGTCTCTCATCTGTGTGGACAAATTAGAGGATGAGGCACACATATGGAATCTTGGTGAACACATTCTATAAGACTACAATAAGTTGATTCTTTTTAGACAATCCAAATATATTAGTGATCTATCTAAATTTCTTGGTGGTTGTTCTAGATCAATATTTGGAAGATTGAGTCCTAAATTGACATGAGACGAGTCTACTTGTTGGAAAATTAGTGTGTGTAAAAGTAATACTGTTATCCCCTCTTATGTATTTTGTTCACTATTTTTTATAGATACAACAGATCCAACAATTTGTGTAGAAAAGGAAGAAACTTATTTTATACCATTGTGCCTCATTCTCAAAAACTCAATAGTTGTATAAAATTCAATGCCTACACTTGTAATGCCACTTTGGGTTCTAAATTACAAATGACTCATTGGATGAATACATGTGCAAACTTGTATTCATGATAATCACCTGATATCATATATGATATTCTATGGATTACAATAATCCATACAAAAGCCTTTAAAATTAGTCTCATTTGGTGGATGTGGATATGCCAATTAGATTTTTGTTGTGTGATCTAGAACATATAATATCCCCATTTGGATTTTGATCTAACATCATGTAACATGTATATGTTTTGTATGCCTTGCCTCTCTCTGTTCATTCTCCATGTAAATTTTAATTATACAATTAAAATAGTATGATGTGAAAAATCATCAGTGGACCATGGTGGAGAGGAGTAGATGATTAGAATTTCATATCAAAGAGGATGGTCCTTTGAGGGTTTGTGGTCAACACCAAATAACACATCAACAACAACACAAGATATGCCCAAATCAAGGACAACTAATCGTCCGACCATCATACATAATCAGGCGGTTAGGAACCCTAAAGAGAGCAGCATCAAGATTTAGTTTAGATGTGAATCACTTGGTTGTTTTTATACAACACTTGTTCACTCAAGTTGTTTTACTAGCTGTTGTACCCTATTTAATCGCATGTGGTGGTTGTTATAGTGTATAATATGTATGATAATGTATATGTAATGGTGATTATATATACATGCCTCAATATAATATTGATGTTGAAGATGCCTTCCAAGTGTGATACACATGAAAACTTATTCAATCAAGTGTGTGAAATCCAAGAGTGGTGCATTGTATAACTCAAGGAAGTGTGATAATAAGTATGCTGTCCTGCCAAGCAGGGTGCATACTTATTGTATTGGCCTTGGGTTATACTTGAATAGGCGATATTAATGATACTAAGCACCTAGAGCCATAAAGATGAAATGTAGTTTACATGACAAATTATTGACGCAGAGTTGTCAACCATCTATCCTAGAATAGAATATGATGCAATTGGTAACTATTACCTACCTTAATAATTAAGTTATAGGTGTCAAAGTTGACTGAGAAATGACTTGATTATTTTTGGAACTTGGATCACTAGAGGATTGCTCGTTGTAATCTTCCAAATTAATAGGAAAAGCTATTAATTTAAATAAAATAATAGGTGCATAATTAACTAAAGTCCTAATTAATTCCATCAAACAAATTATTTTTCAAATGAATTTATTGGCTTGTGCAAAATATCTTGTGTATAGATCAATGGAAAACATAATCCTAAATAATTTTTCACTGCAATAGGTCCTTGAGATAGAGAAGATAAATAGGAAAAACTTTAACGACTAGTTCAGGACATTGATCTTTGTTTTCATGCACGAGCATAAGCTCTATGTCTTAGACACACTGGTACCTATTGAACCAACTATGAATGCACCTAGAGTGGAAATTGATTCTTACAACAAGCATTCCAATGACACTCTAGCCAAAAATGCCCAATGCTTTGCTCCATGAATCATAAGCTTCATTAGTAACATGAAAATATGGATGTTATTAGGAGCATAAGCTCTATGTCTTATACACACTGGTACCTATTGAACCAACTCTGAATGCACGTAGAGTGGAAATTGATTCTTACAACAAGCATTCCAATGACACTCTAGCCAAAAGATGCCCAATGCTTTGCTCCATGAATCATAAGCTTCATTAGTAACATGAAAATATGGATGTTATTAGGGTTATAGAACATCTCAGGAACATGTATCATGAACAAGCAACAAAAGAGAGGTATGATGTCTCTGAGGCTCTATTTAAGTGTAAAATGAAAGAAGGTGATCTAGTTGAACCCCATGTACTCAACTTAATTGGGTATGTGGAAAGGCTTATAAATAAAATTTCCTTTAGGTCAAGAGTTGGCCATAGTTTTAATCTTGCAATTGTTACAAGATTCCTACATTCAATTTTTCATGAATTACAACATGAACAATTTTAATAAGCCATTTACTGAGCTACTTGCCATGTTGAGAACTATTGAGGGGAAATGAAAGACAAGCCTAAATCTATTATGATGGTCAACAAAGAAAAAGGAAAATGCAAGGGCAAAGGCAAAGCTAATAAAGTTTCTAAATCTAGCCAAAAGTCTTATGCACTTAAAGAAAAAGGAGGAGCAACTAAGGGAGGTAGTTGTCACTATTATCACTAGGGTGGACATTGTAAGAGAGATTTCCATCTCTATCTTGAGGAACTCAAGAACAAGAAGTAGGGGATAGATATCTCCACTTCAGGTATACATGTTATTGAAATAAACTTATCTACTTCTTCATCATGGGTATTGGATACTGGATGTGGAACTCACATACCTTCAAATATGCATGATGTGAAAATAATGAGATCTCTAACAAAGGAGAGGTGGAACTAGGTGTTGTAAATGGAGAAAGATTTGTTGCTACTAAAGTAAGCACCTATTGTTTATCTCTGCTCATGGGGCTTGTAATAGAGTTTGAGAACTACTAGTGTGTATCTCCTATAAATTGGAATACTATTTATGTATCTTGTTTGGAAAATAATGGTTTGAGTTTCTAATAAACAATGGCCACGTTTCTATTTCTAAAGATGAGATCTTTTTAAGGTGGCAAACCCATGTCTTATGGTATTTATTTATTAGATCTTGAGACACATGTGTATAACATAAATACCAAGAAGTTAAAACTCAATGACTCAAACAAAAAATATCTTTCACATCATCCTCTAGTGTAACGAACCGCCTCCCGATAACCCCCAATTAAGGGAGACCCGAAGGTCAGAGCCGTTATTTAATTAACAAGATCAAAGGTTCAACAAATAATCAATAAAAATTAATAAACTTTACCAACTAAACTGAAAACTGGTATAAAATAAAACTTTTCTTACCTTGGAAAAACTGGGATTTCTAAACTTCTATCCACTAAACTAACTAATCCTCCTGTGCACGTTATTACTCATTTAATTCCACATCTGCCACTTTACTGTTTGTTCTTTTCATTTGTACCTAAAATGCCGACAAACAAAACGTCGGTCAGCAAGAAGCTGGTATGTGGGGGAAACAATAATCATGCAACTACAATAACAAAGTAATCAGCCAATTATCATTTAACATCCAAGATTATGATTTAAACCATACTACTCAATCCTTTCCTATCCCCTATCTCTGTGCTGTCCCTGTAGTGGACTGAGATCCCACCTCTCTCTAGGTAGATCCTTATTTAAGCCCCGCATGATCCTACCTAACAGGTAGATCAATATCTAGGGTTGAGTCACATGGCACTTCCCTTAGGTAGTCCAATCTCTAACTCAATGTGACTTGATGGACCTACCCCATTGGTAGCCATTTACTAAGTCATCCAATGACCTGATGGGCCTACCCCATTGGTAGCCTTTTACTAGTTCAACTCATTAAGCTATAGAGGGGACTAGGATCTGAGCTAGTAGACATATCTCTTATGTGATAGTCATATTCACATTATACTTTGCGTGAATTAAATACATCCAATAGTTTAATTCAAGCCACGATGGAAACATCAATAAAAACCCCGAAAAACTAATTCGGGTAGTCATAAGCGCAACTACATACCTGTACATGTAGATTCAGGTGCATGAATAATCCAAACAACAACGAGCAAGCAAGCATTCAATAAGATCCTGAAACAATTATACAATTTCCTTTTATTACTCATGTCCTTAAGATCTATTAAATCTAGCTCGCTTCTTAAGGTTTCTAGTCCACTTTTAGGGTTTCCATTGCAATTAGGGTTTCCCTTCATCTTTTATTATTTTAAACCCTAATTTAACATAATTGATCACAAACCCTATTTATGTCCACATTTAATTATCAATTCTGGTTTAAAGGCATAATTAACCATTAATTAAGTTCATTAAGCCTCTTTTTATTAAAGCTACTATTTTTATCCTTTTAATCCATGACAAGATCATTATTCACATTTATCATTAATTCATAGTTCATTATGATCCAAATCACATATAAACTCGATTTGCAATTAATTCCACATTTTATTCTTGAGAAAACCCTAATTACTATATTTAGGGTATTATCCACAAATTAGGAACTTTAATGCTCAAAATAGCTTAGATTCAGCATATTCCAACTTTAATCATGAAATTAATCAATTAAAGCCATTGATAGTCAAATTAATCAACATTAGGGTTTCAAGGCCCATTAAAGTATATTCATGCATATGAAACTCTAAATTAACTAATTATATAAAAAGTTCATCCTTTTTCTTCCTAATGTTCCTTTTTATGATTAACAGGCTAATATCAACTTTAATCATCTACTAAACCCTACTAATCACTTTAATCATACCAAAATAGGGTTCTTTAAGCATTACTACATTAAAGTTGATATCTTGCATTACTTTTTGAATTGCACAAGGAATCAGGCTTCAAATATATTTTTAATGGATTCCCCTCATTTTTCTAAGCAAAATTCATGATAAACTTTTGTCATCCGAGCTATAGATCATTAGTTATGAAATTAGTAAGAATACTCACTTTGGGCCAACCAGAAGCCGCCACGTCGTCCGATTCTCATGCTATGCGATCAGTTTTGGAAACATAATCAAAAGACAATATTTCCCTCCTTTAGTTCGGCCGTTGCTTTAGCCCGCGAAGGGCACAATGGACCAAGGCCCTGGGCCTCCATCTTCCTCCACGCGACGCTGTTGGGCGCGTCATCCCGTAGCCCTAGCCGCGATGGGTGGCTTCTCCCCTCCTTCCTATAGTGCGATTCTTGCCGCCAACCCTTGCCCTGGCTCCGCCATGCCTCGGCGCACGCGGGGAGCCCTCTAGTCGTGGTTGAGGTGGTAGTGTCAGGCCTGCTAAACTCTGCCACTTTTGGCCAACCTGCAGCCGTGCGCGAGTCGGTTCTTCCTCCCTTGGTCGTGCTCCTCACTGGGAAACCTTTCCCTAACTCCGACGCGACCTCGAGCATGTGGGGCGCCACCCACAACGCGTTCAACACAGCTGGTTTGGGGCTGCATACATCCGCAACCCATGGATGGAGTTGCAGTCATGCAGCCACTTGCTGCACCTGGTTCAGTGCGCGGTCATGGTGGCAAAGCTCCTCCCTGGTACCACGAAGTATCAAACTACCAGTGCAACTCTCTTTTTCTGCCTCGTGGCTTCAGGTTCTCGTTGTTCCTCTTAGTTAGGGTTTGGCGTGTAGGAAACAAGAAGAAGAGAGAGAGAGATGTGCGTGGGGTTTCTCTAGACTTGGACCTAGGCCTTACCCCTTATATAGGGAGGGGGTATCCACATTCAATGACGTTCATCCAAGAGAAACCGAGTTCCACCCTCTAAAGGAAATCTATTCCTTCAAGGAGAAGAAATCTTCTCACTCCTAACCTATTCCTTTAGTAACCATATTCCATGGTTAATTAGGAAATTCGAAAATCCTTTCTCTTAGACTCTTTTATGCTTGCCTTTTACTCCATAAGCACAAAATCCTATTTTCCTTTATTAGAAAATACTTTCTTTTTAGCAAAATCACAAAATTCCTTAATAATGTATCACATTATATTCTTATTTTGCAATTTTGGTGTTTTCTCTTTCTTTCCTCTTTATTGGGGATCCTTGGACCCCAAGAAACTTTGAGATTTCGAAATTCCTTTTAAGGATACTCATTATCCTTCTAGATGCATCTAAATGCATTACCCTTCATTATTTCTCATTATCTTGTTTATTTCTTATTAAAATATCTCTTTTTGAGGATTTCTCTTTATCTCTCTTTTAATTTTCCTCATTAGTATTCCTTTTATCATTAGGAATCCTTGGGATACGAAATTCCACTAAGGATTACTCAATTATACATCTTTTTACTTATTTTCCACATTTCATCAATATTTCCGATTTCTTTCTTAATAAAGAAATACTTAATTAATCTTTTCTTTTATTATTGCTTTTCTTTGCAACTTTGGACTCCAAGGAACCCATGTGGCACGAAATCCACCTTTGGATTAAGTTCTTTTGCCTTCTAGAGGTTTCCACACCTTTCAAAAACTCAATTATTCATTTATTAATTGGATTTCCTTGTTATTGGGCCCAATAGCCAATAAAGCCCACAACACAATCATCAAGGCTATTGTAAACGAAATCCATTTATTCAAAACAAATTATATCTTTATTTGTTCAAATATCTTTTATGTGAGAAATTACATTTCTCACCAAAGGAACCCCAAATTGGGGTTGTAACATCCTTCCCCTCTTATAGGAATTTTGCCCTCAAAATTCCACCAAGCAAACAAACAATTCAGGATAAGCCTTTCATATGTCCATCATGGCTACCATGTGGCCTTACCCTTTCCATGGTGCTTCCCAAGAACCTTCAACATCTCTTATTCTTCCATCTGAGTTCTTTCTTACCTTGGTATATCGTACCCTCATAGGTGACTCTGGACATTTCAGCCTCTCAAAAGTTGAATAGGTTCAAGGCTCTACAGATGGCTTGGGTACCTCACATAGTGCTCTAGATCGGACTCATGTAACACATTATACATCATGTTATCCCGAGGGGTAAGGCTAAACACAACCTTCTCCACCAATCCATCTCAAATGGACCCATATATCAGGGACTCATCTTTCTCAACTGTAGTTTAGAGGGGTCAGATTTTCACGTCACATATTCTCCCACAGTGAACTGCATGTCAGTCTGCTTTGCATCAACTTATGACTCATGTCACCCTTAAGCCATTGTGTGATCAAGCGACTTCATTTGCACACACTGTGGTTCTTTTTCTGACCTTCACGAGGCCTCCTTCACCAACATCATCTTAATGAAGTGGTGACCGACACTACCTCCTTATGGAACTTCTTGCATCCCGATAAAGGCTATGGTGGTTAACATCACATCTTAAGAGCTATATCTTTGTATCATCCTGGACAAGCACACTTGCTCTCATCATACCCTCTAGTCTGGATCACACTAATCATTAGTTAGGGGTGATAAACAGTACTAAAAATGAGTTCGTCATGTACCTACTCCCACCGCATGGAAGTAAACCTTCTCATCATGCTCAAGAACTTTTGAACTCACATCATGGTGTGGTTGAACCATTTATCTCTCTATTATAAGTAGTTCAACCCGATCTGTCACTTGATAGTACTCTTCTCTTTCTCATGTTATCTAGGTAGGGCGATCTACCATAACCCCCATTGTATCTTGACCTTCTGGGTCAAAGGGAGACTTACCACAACATCCATAGTGATGAACTCCCATTCCCTCTCAGGGACTCTTTTATCCTCTATATCGATACACTGGGTTACTGGTGTTCGTCCTTCACCTCCTGGCTTGCTTGGCCACATGCTACATGCAACTTTGTTTTAAGCATCCAGAGTGCTACCATCACTTACTATCTTTGCAGTACCAAGGTATATCATGACCTCCTGTATGGTTACGATTCCTCAAGCTTGATACCTCAGAAACCCTAAACCACTCTCAAAGGGTTTTATTACCTTCCTATCCAAATAAGTGCATCTGAGGTTCTACAACCACCCTTTCATTATATCATGGACTAGGTTGGCTAACCAAACAACCTTTAACTTGATCAACTGATATTGTTACATCTGTGTGTTAGCCAAACTTATCTTGTTTCCAACTGAGGGTTAACCTAACAACCTCGACTTCTTCTACCCTCTAGCTAAACTAGGCAGCTATATCTCAACCAGAGCATTCATTACCACTTCACCTCCTTAGGTGTTAGGTAATGCTGAAGACATACTCTTCCATGTATTCTACTTATCATCTCATCTCAGTTCTAAGTCTATCTTCATCGAGAAAACTCTGAGCTCATCCTCTTGGTTTTTGAATTCAACCTTGTATGACTCATAGCCCATGGCCACATTATTCCTTTTATTGGTTGCAAACCATCCGTGCATCATTCAATCTACCAAGGTACGTTATCATCTCCGTCCTCATTCCTTATAGCAACGCTCCAACTCACATCATCTTTGTCCTTGGTGTGTGGCATGCATACTGTCCTATGTCTCACTCCCATAACAAGAAGAAATAAGCATTTGGCAGCCGTACAAATACAAAGTTCTTCCCATTCTGAGAGTAGAGGTGGTACAACCCACCTTGCCAGTACACCTTCAAATCTAAGTTGAAACGTGCAACTCATGCCTCCACATCACAAACATCATGATATCAAAAAAAAATTATTTTCATGGAAAACTGGTCTCGAACCTACTGGGGTTACACAAAATCCTTAGTCATCTCCTCTGGGTCTATAGGGTGCCGACACTTTTGGAGTCATCCCTCTTCCTTCATGCATCCAGAGAGTGCCCTACTCATCTGCCCTTTGGGTCCCATGAGTTCATGGAGGTGATTAATCTCCCAACCCATGGCCCTCAGACAATGATGGCTGTTACCTCTCGACCCTATGGTCATGTGTAACTAGGGAATTAGGCAACTCCTTCTTTCATCGGTCTTATCCTTACCTGACCCTAGGATAGACTTAGGATTCTATTATAGTACATGTCTAACTTAGAACCTTACCCAAGCATTCATCATCTCTCTTCCTGCATTCATGGGCTGACTTTCATCCTTTCTTAGGGGTCATGGCAACCTGCCTACCTTGGTCAGGCCCCATACCGGTTACCTCCACGGTAACACATCCACATGCACTTAGAGATGGTTATCTATGGGTCTATAGGTTCATTCTCATACCATATACTTTTCATTTAATTTCTCAAGATCCCATGAAACCTCTTTAGGTTACCCCAAAACCAACAAAACTGGTATATACCCTACAAAAGGGTCCCTCTCCCAGGATGGGAGGAAACTACAACTCTTGACAACAAGGTCGCAAACGTCCCTGGGATTTTCACTCACATGAGCATGCTTAATCTAGAAACTACTAAGGCATAAGCGTACCTACTAAACCATGCTAGGTCACACTTGTTCCCCTCCTCAACATTAGACCATCTTAGTTGTGAGGGGTACATCACACATACCTATAACTTAAGGGGTTTCTTTTTCCTCTACACATGCTCGAAGCTATAGAGACTCAAATCTTATCATGAGTATCAGATACACTACTTCCCCTCTTAGGCCTATGAACCCTAGGTTCACCTTTGGGTATCCAACTGCATGCTCAATCTCTTAACCATGAATCAAGCATGTCCAAGATATGTCACGTACTTCCATGATCCTTCTACTCGAGCAACACTTTGGAGTTGAGTCCTCTTCCAAGACAACCAACTAGGTATAAAGCCTCACAACTGGTTACTTAAACCTCCTCAGGGTCTAAAGCACTCTTTATCTTAACCAGTAGGTAATCACTTATACCATAGGCACATAGGTTCTAGAAGCATCATCCTCTCTCTAGGGTTTGGTTCCTCTCAGAATGACCAAGACATCATTAGCCCCCAAGGGTCAAACACACGACAACCACTATCATCCACTTAGGTCGCATCATCCTCAACTCCTACTGTTCCTCAAGTTTTGGGGTTTTAGGCTTCCAACCTTCTTGCCTGAGGTCTGCTCTCTCTCTAGAGGTAATCCTACAACCAACATCTCTATAAGAGGTCCTTTCTTCATGAAGGATAAAGCTCATAAGCATACTTCTACATAGGTGAAGCCTATGCTTAATCTTATGTTTTCTCAAGATCATCCATAACCCCTTATGCTTATCTCATAAGACATCCATCATGACCCCCCCTTGTCTAGGGTTTCATCCAACTGTCAACACTACTGATGCATTCTGGGTGCAAGCTATATCCTACTTGCAACAACCCAAAAGGTTTCTATAGGTTCTTCTCTAACCTCATCCATGAAGGAGCTATCCTTCACTCAAACATGCACGACCCTTCCTAGGGTTGGGTTGCCAAAGGTAATTGGTCATCAACTTCTCATGGTTCATATGGAAAACTAAAGGCATGTCCATCCAAATGCCTGGTCTACTAAGACATCAAACTCTTCGTGTCAACACTCTCTCTAGCCTTGACTTAGGGTTAGGGTTAACACCATCCTCAAAGGATTTGCTAGGTCTCTATTTTTAATGGGGATCTCTACCTCCATGACTCACTCTCTCTCTTCTCATCCTCCAAATAAGAAGGTCTAGCCTCAGGTCTCCCCTGAGGGTATTGAAAACTCATGTCATACGACCTAAGCATGTATCTATTCCTTTGCGCTTACTCTATTAAGCTTATGTCCATGACATCTTATTTACATGCTTTTTATAATTTGGTGGAGGATTCCTTATTCCTTATCAACCCTACCCCTACCTCAAGAGGGTGAGGAGAAGAGAGAAAACCCTAATCCTTAAGGTCCTTAATAGAATTTGAGTTGAGAAGGGATGAACAAGATGAGATAGTCCTAAAGGTATCTTATTTCGATTCATACCCTAAGACTTTGGCCAGGCAGTCACACGGATCCGGGAGTCCTCGTATTCTGACTAGCGGTGCAGAGGAAAATATTGCCAGCCCCTGGTCGTGATCCTTTTCTAGACACCTCTGTCTTTCGGATAATCCTCTAATAACTCCCTTCAGTTCTACAGAATTTGTAAAATTTAATAGTTATTAAAGATTAATTGAGGAACCTATGCTCTGATACCAATTGTAACGACCCGCCTCCCGGTAACCCCCAATTAAGGGAGACCCAAAGGTCAGAGCCGTTATTTAATTAAGAGGATCAAAGGTTCGACAAATAATCAATAACAATTAATAAACTTTACCAACTAAACTGAAAACTGGTATAAAATAAAACTTTTCTTACCTTGGAAAAACTGGGATTTCTAAACTTCTATCCGCTAAACTAACTAATCCTCCTGTGCACGTTATTTCTCATTTAATTCCACATCTGCCACTTTACTATTTGTTCTTTTCATTTGTACCTAAAACGCCGACAAATAAAACATCGGTCAGCAAGAAGCTGGTATGTGGGGGAAATAATAATCATGCAACTACAATAACAAAGTAATCAGCCAATTATCATTTAACATCCAAGATTACGAATTAAACCATACTACTCAATCCTTTCCTATCCCCTATCTCTGTGTTGTCCCTGCAGTGGACTGAGATCCCACCTCTCTCTAGGTAGATCCTTATTTAAACCCCGCATGATCCTACCTAACAGGTAGATCAATATCTAGGGTTGAGTCACATGGCACTTCCCTTAGGTAGTCCAATCTCTAACTCAATGTGACTTGATGGACCTACCCCATTAGTAGCCATTTACTAAGTCATCCAATGACCTGATGGGCCTACCCCATTGGTAGCCTTTTACTAGGTCAACTCATTAAGCTCAGAGGGGACTAGGATCTGAGCTAGTAGGCATATCTCTTATGTGATAGTCATATTCACATTATACTTTGCATGAATTAAATACATCCAATAGTTTAATTCAAGCCACGATGGAATCATCGATAAAAACCTCGGAAAACTAATTCGGGTAGTCATAAGCGTAACTACATACCTGTACATGTAGATTCAGGTGCAGGAATAATCCAAACAACAACGAGCAAGAAAGCATCCAATAAGATCCTGAAACAATTATACAATTTCCTTTTATTACTCATGTCCTTAAGATCTATTAAATCTAGCTCGCTTCTTAGGGTTTCTAGTCCACTTTTAGGGTTTCCATTGTAATTAGGGTTTCCCTTCATCTTTTATTATTTTAAACCCTAATTTAACACAATTGATCACAAACCCTATTTATGTCCACATCTAATTATCAATTCCAGTTTAAAGGCATAATTAACCATTAATTAAGCTCATTAAGCCTCTTTTTATTAAAGCTACTATTTTTATCCTTTTAATCCACAACAAGATCATTATTCGCATTTATCATTAATTCATAGTTCATTATGATCCAAATCACATATAAACTCGATTTGCAATTAATTGCACATTTTATTCATGAGAAAACCCTAATTACTATATTTAGGGTATTATCCACAAATTAGGAACTTTAATGCTCAAAATAGCTTAGATTCAGCATATTCCAACTTTAATCATGAAATTAATCAATTAAAGCCATTGATAGTCAAATTAATCAACATTAGAGTTTCAAGGCCCATTAAAGTATATTCATGCATATGAAACTCTAAATTAACTAATTATATACAAAATACATCCTTTTTCTTCGTAATTTTCCTTTTTATGATTAACAGGCTAATATCAACTTTAATCATCTACTAAACCCTACTAATCACTTTAATCATACCAAAATAGGGTTCTTTAAACATTACTACATTAAAGTTGATATCTTGCATTACTTTTCGAATTGCACAAGGAATTGGGCTTCAAATATATTTTTAATGGATTCCCCTCATTTTTCTAAGAAAAATTAATGTATAAACTTTTGTCATCTGAGCTACAGATCATTAGTTATGAAATTAGTAAGAATACTCACTTTGGGCCAACCAGAAGCCGCCACGTCGTCCGATTCTCATGCTATGCGATCAGTTTTGGAAACATAATCAAAATATGATATTGCCCTCCTTTAGTTCGGCCGTTGCTTCAGTCCGCGAAGGGCACAATGGTCCAAGGCCCTGGGCCTCCATCTTCCTCTGCGCGACGCTGCTGGGCGCATCGTCCTGTAGCCCTAGCCGTGATGGGTGGCTTCTCCCCTCCTTCCTACAACGTGATTCTTGACAACAACCCTTGCCCTGGCTCCGCCGTGCCTCGACGCACGTGGGGAGCCCTCTGGTCGCGGTTGAGGTGGTAGTGTCAGGCCTGCTAAACTCTGCCACTTGTGTCCGACCTGTAGCCATGCGCTGGTCGGTTCTTCCTCCCTTGGCCGTGCTCCTCGCTGGGAAACCTTTCCCTAACTCCGACGCGACCTCACGCACGTGGGGTGCCACCCACAATGCGTTCAAAACAGCTGGTTTGGGGCTGCACATATCCAAAACCCATGGACGGAGTTGCAGTCATGCAGCCGCTTGCTGCACCTGGTTCAGTGCGCGGTCATGGTGGCAAAGCTCCTCCCTGGTACCACAAAGTATCAAACTACTAGTGCAACTCTCTTTTTCTGCCTCGTGGCTTCAGGTTCTCGTTGTTCCTCTTAGTTAGGCTTTGACGTGTAGGAAACAAGAAGAAGAGAGAGAGATGTGCGTGGGGTTTCTTCGGACTTGGCCCTAGGCCTTACCCCTTATATAGGGAGGGGGTATCCACGTTCAATGACGTTCATCTAAGAGAAACTGAGTTCCACCCTCTAAAGGAAACTGATTCCTTCAAGGAGAAGAAATCTTCTCACTCCTAACCTATTCCTTTAGTAACCATATTCCATGGTTAATTAGGAAATTCGAAAATCCTTTCTCTTAGACTCTTTTATGCTTGCCTTTTACTCCATAAGCACAAAATCCTATTTTCCTTTATTAGAAAATACTTTCTTTTTAGCAAAATCACAAAATTCCTTAATAATGTATCACATTATATTCTTATTTTGCAATTTTGGTGTTTTCTCTTTCTTTCCTCTTTATTGGGGATCCTTGGACCCCAAGAAACTTTGAGATTTTGAAATTCCTTTTAAGGATACTCATTATCCTTCTAGATGCATCTAAATGCATTACCCTTCATTATTTCTCATTATCTTGTTTATTTCTTATTAAAATATCTCTTTTTGAGGATTTCTCTTTATCTCTCTTTTAATTTTCCTCATTAGTATTCCTTTTATCATTAGGAATCCCTGGGATACGAAATTCCACTAAGGATTACTCAATTATACATCATTTTACTTATTTTCCACATTTCATCAATATTTTCGATTTCTTTCTTAATAAAGAAATACTTAATTAATCTTTTCTTTTCTTATTGCTTTTCTTTGCAACTTTAGACTCCAAGGAACCCATGTGGCACGAAATCCACCTTTGGATTAAGTTCTTTTGCCTTCTAGAGGTTTCCACACCTTTCAAAAACTCAATTATTCATTTATTAATTGGATTTCCTTATTATTGGGCCCAATAGCCAATAAAGCCCACAACACAATCATCAAGGCTATTGTAAATGAAA
Source organism: Alisma plantago-aquatica (assembly GCA_963693085.1). Classification (NCBI taxonomy): domain Eukaryota; kingdom Viridiplantae; phylum Streptophyta; class Magnoliopsida; order Alismatales; family Alismataceae; genus Alisma; species Alisma plantago-aquatica. Next base: position 501,312,557 of record OY856413.1, read on the forward strand.
TCCATTTATTCAAAACAAATTATATCTTTATTTGTTCAAATATCTTTTATGTGAGAAATTACATTTCTCACCAAAGGAACCCAAAATTGGGGTTGTAACATCTAGGGCACATGAATGAGGAGAACATATCTAGACTCCACAAAGATGGTTATCTGGACTCTTTTGATTTTTGATACAATAGAGACATATCAATCTTGTTTATTAGGCAAGATGAAAAAAACACCTTTGACTAGAAATAGTGATAGAGTAAGTGACCTACTAAGACTCATACATACTGATGTGTGTAGACCTTTTAGCATAAGTTCTAGAGGTGGATATCTACACTTCATCACTTTTACTGACAAATTTAGTAAATTTAATCATTTTGAATCTTATGAACACAAATAATAATCCTTAGAAAAGTTTATGAAATTCATGATTGATGTAAAAAATCAAATTGGAAAAGAATCAAAACACTTTGATCAAATCAAGATGGTGAATATCTTAGAGAAGAGTTTGAGGTCCTTCTGAGGGATTATGGTATCATATCACAATGAAATCCGCCCGAAACACCATAAAAAAAATGGTGTGTTATAAAGAAGGAATCACACCTTGTTGGATATCTTATGATCAATGACGAGTTTAACTAGTATTCCAAATTCATTTTGGGGTATTCTTAAAACCATCTCTTTTCCACTTAATCCAGTACATTCCAAATTTGTGTAGAAGACAACATATGAAATATGAAATGAGAAATTGTTCCAATATGTCTTTCAGGAAAGTTTGGGGCTATGAAGCTTAGGTCAAGAATTGGTTTTGTGAAGAGCCTCAACCCAAATAGGATAAATTTATCTTTGTTAGATACCCTAAGGAAATACATCTTTACTACTTTTATATTCCATATGACAACAACATGTATGTTTCTAGAGAAGTTGTATTCCTCAAAAAGGAATTTATTTCCTGAGGAAAGTAGAACTTGATGAAGTTCAATACCAAAAAGATAACTTTGTATTGACATAGGTAGATAAGTTAAAAGGAATCACAAAGTGTTGTGGAACCTCAAGTCCTTACCATATCATAAGAACCTGGAAGGTCTAATAGGGCATGTCTTGATATAGAGAGATTTGGTGTGACAACTCAAATTTCTCATTATTCAGTTAGTTGACATCTTGACCCATTAGTTGCTCAAATATAAGCAATAACCTTGGCATCCTCAGTTGTATGACTTTGAGTCATTTTACGCTCAACGGATAAGTTTTATTCAATTTAATATCACCTTTGTACTTATTTATGACTCAAGTTTGAGTTCTTGAACTAAGTGCCATGCTTATCATTTATCCTTAACTTGAAACCAAAATTATATCCCTTTAGTGAACTCTTCTTGCTGTAAAGTGAATGTCATGTTATAGAGATTGTAATTATCTTTCCAAAAACAAAAAATCTCCTTAATCAGATATCTAGAGCCCAACTTATAGACCAATGAATATTTGGGTTCGAATTACTTTTGTTTTAATCAAATCTATATGTTTTGACCCTAATTGGGCCAAATGTGACCACACAACACAATTAGAATGTGCACCTTGAATTGTCTTTGTTTGGGGATAATCTCGACCCTTGAATCCATGCCCACAGTTCACAACCAAGGATCCAACGACCAGGGGGTCTCCTCCAACCTATGTACCCAGGTTAGTGCACATAGCGCCAACGCCACCTAACACCACTTTTGTCTATACCAATCGGCCTTGGTCTTACCCCTTCTTGGAAAAATGATGAAACCTATCCCTTCCTCATTGTTCCCTCTTTCTTTCCCCTATAATTCTCATGGTTTTCACATCTTCAAGATTCCCCTTTCCTCCATTTCTTCTTTCACCATGCCTCGTAGTGCCATGACAACCATGAATTGGGCATTCTTGCCTTGATGCTCGATGGTCACGATTATGATCCCTCTTGGGTCCTCAAGAGCGTGAAGAGGGTGGATGACATCCTTGAGAGTCCTTAGAAACCCTCTAGCATTCGCCTTCCCCTTAATATAGAGACCCCCTCAATGTCTACCCTACATTTAGATAAGAAGGAGAAGGAATATTGGGTAGCAGCAGTAATTCGATCTTCGGCTCGCGAGGTGCCTCATGGAGAGGACAACTCAGATCAAATATCTCCCCCCAAACTTTTACCACTCTCCTTAACCTCATGCTCTCTCTACTATCCCAGTAACATCCCACATGAACCAATGTGACACACAACATACCGAGCCCCCACTCCTTCACTCGCAGGCAACACACTACCCGACTGTTGGTTATCACCATGACTCGTGCCTGTTCTCCACTGAAGTGCCCCTGATCACTACTGATGCGCATCGATGCCTCCTGATGCTCAATGACAATCATGATCACCTCTCACCATGAGGCTGGATGCAGAAGGATGTGTGGTCACGTGTTTGACCTATGCGGGCCAATCCACCGCCAGCACGTGGTGCTTTTCTTGCCTAAATTCCCCTTTTAGGATTTTTTTCTCTAAAATGCTGTATCTCTTAAGTCCTATACCCAAGTATAGCATATTTACATACTATTTTGCTTAGGAAAATGAGATCTATCTATTAAAAAGGATTCTGCAACCAAATCCACTCGTAGTTCAGTTGTTTCTCCTAAATTTCTTGGTTCATGTCTTTGTAGGATATTTTATGCTACTAAATGATCAAACTTGAAATTAAATGCCCTAAAAGTTGATGATATATATATCAAAAACTTCATATCACTTTAGACGTGATTGGTGCTGTACCATCTATATGAACCCCTAATGTCTATCTTGACTAAAATGACTCTTCTTACACTTTCAAGATGTAACTTGATCTAATATGAAGTTTTGGCCTATATTATCATCATGCTACATTTTTAAACTCAAAATTAGTAATCCTTACTATGATTCATGACATGGTTGACCAAGAACTTATGCCTTGTTGTCATGTATGACTCATATGAGATAAAGACCTATCCTTGTGCACTACATAGACCAAACTTTATCTCTATGCACATATTGGACTTTAATCTTGGAAGAATGATGCTTTGATGTTTACAATTCTATCTTAAGACCTTAAATCAGTAGCTTTAGCATACTATATCTCCAAGTCCTTCATGCTCCTTAATGCTCCCTCATGTCCTATGACTTGTGGTACAAAATCCCATGTAATGCACTCATGTACTCTTTTGACTACACATGACATATATAAGACCCCTAGCATGTTCTAGATGCATATGTTGATTGTTGGGATCCAACATTTCTAGATCATTCTCTAATGTTGTCCATGATATCTTAATGACTTCAAATCAGTAGAATTATCATGATATAGATCTACATCCTAACACAATCTACTTAATGCTTCTATGACTCAGAGATATGACTCTATTGCATGCAATTATCCAATATGACTAGATGCGAGCTTACATGCTTAGACTATGATGATAATCTAAATCTCATAACTTCCCTACCTCTAAATCAATGATCATGTTTATTTAGTATCACTCTTAGTGTGGATGCTTCACCTAGACCTAAGGATTAATGTTGATGCTTGGATTATAGTGAGTAATTACATGCATGTTTGAACCTTGGATCTAAGAATTAGCTACTTGAAACCTATGTCTAATGGAACCTACATATAATAATTATGTTTAGATTATCAAAACCCTATTGATCTAATACCCCCATTCTATATCTTTCCTCTGTGAGGCCCCCTTTGTTTGTATCATGTCTAGTAATCTTACTCAAGAAACATAACTTGTACTCTACTCACAAGGCACACTTAATCTCTTGACCCTAATATGATATTTTCTTGTTTGTATATATGATTGTATGAATGCTTTGGTATTTAGTTACTTAATTTTGGTACGGTTCATTCTATTTTCCATGTTTGATTATAATCTATGTTAACACAATGGATAAAGAAACCTAAAACATGCTTTGTATAGTTTTTATCGTTTAAGTTTTTTCGTCTTGTTTCTTGTTCTTTCATAGTACTTTGATCTATCCAAGAAACTTATTTAGTATTCTTAAATTGAATTTACATGACTTTTCATAGTGTAAATGATTTAGCATTTATATGTTTTGTTTATCAAAATTTTAGTTGAAAAATGAGGATCCCCTGCACTCAAAACTCTAAGATCTAAAATTAGACACCAACGAGATATGCTTGAATATAAATGGGTACACACTTCTTTATCCCCTTCTAGTATCTTATTATATCTTGTTGTTACTAAATTTACATATATATATATTGACCATGTGAAATATTTGTGCCATTCTATAAATAGGCACCCAAACCCTACCTCCACCGACTCTGTAGTCAATGGGGGTAGGAAGAGGGTAACAAATAGTTTTATGACAAATGGTATCAAAGTAAAACACATAGGCATATATATGTGGTCAAGGCATAACACGTCTTAAGAGCCCAATGAGGACTAAAATACTTTCCTTAAACTTTATAGAGTCTTCTATCATCTCACCTATTCTTTAGGAACCACCTATGCCGCCCAAGTAGATGCAAATTAGTTAGTTTTCTCATCTGCTCATGTGATTCATCTGTCATGACTAATAATCATACGATTTATTGATTATGGGTAGCTTATGTAGGGAAAACTGAAATTTCACTAAAATCTTGGAAGTCGATTAAGATGATAATGCCATTATCTGACCTTAGCTTGAAAAACTCTTGTGATCAATGAAATAAATTTTGCAAGTGATGTACTCATGTGTAAAGTTCATGCAAACTCAACATTACCAAATTGGATATAAGTGCTTTCTATGTTTGAGATAAATTCTTGATGTGGTGAAATAAGGTGGAACTCATGTTCTATACCTCAGTCCCTATTGACTAAACATGTGTTGTCCCTATTTTGATCTAACCTCAAATGAAAATGTCTTCCTATTGATGTATATTTTGTGTCTATACTTGATATGACTATGTCTTTGGACCCCTAGGTCACTATGTGAGGACTTGGACACATGATACATTCGTCTACGACTTCTATGATCTTTGTAAGCTTAATTTCAAATAAGCATGATGGGCATGGATGCCACTCTTGCCATGTCATTCTCGAACTCTTAAACTCCCAATTTGACTCCCAAATTCCCAAAATACACCCCATTCCTTGATCTGTATAAGGAAGGGTTAGACCCTCAACTCACTCTTAGGGATGATATTCCAACTTGGGGGTGGGTCAACCCAAGAATGGTAAAGGGCATGTGGGGGAGACATAACCCTAGGAACATGGTGTCAGGTTGTGGCTAGAAGGCCTAACCTCCTCTTGTAATCCCAGAAGACACCCTAGGGTAGGGCCTTCCCTAGATGGACGAGGTAACCAATCAGATTAAGAATTGGTTTAACCTTGAATCTCACCCAAAGTTTGAAGGGTTAAGTACATAAATCAAGAAATCATATATATGGAGTAAAATTCTTTGAGCCTGATTATGCCATCTCTAAGAACATAAGGAAAAATCACCGAGGAAGTGACTGACAATACATGAAGATGAAGCTCACAAGGGAAGGTCACCAAGAGGCCAATCCCAGGAGGAAAGGTCACCAAGGGGCCAAGCTCAGGAATGCCAACTTGAAGACCAAGCCCTGAAGTGAAGGTCACCAAGGGTCCAAGCCTAAGAGGGAAGGCCATCATGAAGACCAAGCCCAGGAGGGTAGGCCACCAAGTGGCCAAGCCCAAGAGGGAAGATCATCATGAAGACCAAGCTTAGGAGGGAAGTTTACTAGGAAGACTAAGCTCGAGAGGGAAGGTTTCCATGAGCCCAATGTAGGGATATAAAGTAAACAATGCTCACCCTAAGTGATGGAGGAAATCCAAGTTAAAGAATTATACGGAAAATAAGGTGCTCAAACTATTGTTAGAGAAACCTCAAGAAATGTCTATGAAATTTTAATAAAACCTTAGTAATGATAGATTCCTAAGTCACTCCTATGATCTAAAAAGGGATATAAACCTAGCTTTGAAATGTTTATACATATGACTTCATGTCCAAAATTTGTCCCTTAATACTAATTTATGAAATCTTGACTCATGAATATTGATCTTGTTTTGACTCAATATGATCACCCTATTTAGATCTTGATATCACCTTCGATATATGATTTAATACTTTCATATTCCTGAATCTCAAAATCTGAAATGATGATTATGTTGACCCACTCAATTTATTACTTAGGATTCAACCCTCATATGGACTAGGGTGGGATCCTCTACTGATTTTGAGTACAAATATTGATATAAAAATTTGATGTTTGTCTCAAATTGTTGAAGCATGAAATATTAATCATGGATGCATAACCCCACCTTGGATACTGAAGTGCATAGAAAACTAAATGTTGGAAATGAAAATCATTCCTTACTCTTGATTCAAAAGCTCTATTTGTTTGACCAAAACATGCGATCTGTCAAAAATTGTGATCTATGGAATCATATCTCCAAAATTTGTGATTTATGAAATAATTTTCCCAATTTGATGATCAATGTGACTTTACCTTGACCATGATGCTCAATTGCTCGATTCAAGATATCTTGATGTTGAAGGAATACCAAGTAATCATGACAGACAATAGGAAATTCCAATATTGATCGATGGGTTGATTTAATTTTAGGTACAAAATTTCATTTAAGGTGGGGAGGATGTGATAACCCAAATTTCTCGTTATTCAATTAATTTACATATTGACTCATTAGCTACTCAAATATAAGAAATAACCTTACCACCCTCAGTTGTATGACTTTATGTAATTTTAAGCTCAATGTATAAGTTGTATTTGATTTAATATCACTTTTAACCTATTTATGACTCAAATTTGAGTTCTTGAACTAAGTGTAATGCTTATCTTGTATCCTCAACTGGAAACCAAAATTGAATCCCTTTATTGAAGTCTTCTTGCTATAAAGTGAATATCATGTTATAGAGATGCAACAAACTTTCCAAGGATGCAAAAATCACCTTAATCGGACATCTAGAGCCCGACTTATGGACCAATGAAGATTTGGGGTCAAATTACTTTTGTTTTAATCAAATTTATATGTTTTGACCCTAATTGGGTCAAATGTGAGCTCACGACCCAATCAGAATGTGCATCTCAACTTGTGTTTATTTGGCACTAATATCGACCCTCAGATCCATTCCTAGGGATTGGCACCAAGGATCCAATGGCCAGGAGGTCTTCCTCAACCTCTTTACCCGGGCCAGTGCACATAGCACCCACCAGTGTTCAGAAAAGCGCTATTCAGTGTACGGGCGGATGGGGCACTGAATAGAGTATATGCGGTATGCAGGAGTATATGCGGTTTTGGATTTTTTTAATAAATTAATATATCTTTGTATATTTATATATCAGTCATATAGAATTATATATCACATTGAACAATTACATACAAGGACAACATAGAATGATTAATTAGAAGAAATGGAGAAGCAATATCATATAAATATTTAATTAGAAACAACAAAAATATCATATAAATTTCATTTCTTCAATTCCATGTATGTGTGTTTGGAAAAGCGGCGACTAAGCGGCCGCATAAGCGGGTAATCGGCCACATAATCGGGCCTGGACCGATTATTGGTCCGCTTTGACATATGCGGTGCAGTCCCCTGTCCGAACTGCTTAAGCGGCCGCACGGACCGATTTCCTGAACACTGGCACCCACCACTTTTCTCTCTACCAATCACCACTGTTCTCGTCCCTTCTTGGAAAATTGATGAAACCTATCCCTTCATCATTGTTCCCTCTTTATTTCCCCTCTCACTCTCATGGTTTTAGTTTCTTATAGGTTCCCCTTTCCTCCCTTTCTTCTTTCACCATGCCCAGCGGAACCGCGACAACCATGGATTGGGCGTTATCACCCTGATGCTCAATGGTTATGATTATGGCACCTCTTGGATCTGTGGCAGCATGGCCAGGGTGGATGTCATCCTTGGGAGGCCTGTGATGCCCTCTAGTGCCTGCCTTTCCCTTTCTATGATGACCCCGTCAATGTCTTCTCTACATTCGTGTAAGAAGAAGGAGAAGGAAGGTCACATAGCAGCAACCATCCTATCTTTAGCTCACGAGGCACCTCCTAGAGCGAATGATTTAGATGAAAGCCCCCCCCAAACTCGCATCACTCTCCCCTCTTGTCTTACACACTCCTTCTACTAGCTGGGCAATTCCCCATCCCCCGAGTGTGACACACAATATACGAGGCCCACATTCCTTCGCTCGCATGGCGACGCGCTACCCAATCATTGGTTATCACCAGTGTTTGTTCCTGATCACCAGTTAAGCACCCAAAATCACTGCTGATGGACCCTGATGCCTCCTCATGCTCAATGATGTTCACGATCACTACTCACCATGAGGATAGACACACAAGGATGCATGGTCAAGGGTCTAACATACACAGACCAATCTGTCGCTGACACCTTTTTATGCCCAAATGCCCCTTTTTAGGGATTTTCTCTAGAATGTTGTATCTCTCAAGTCCTATACCCAAATATAGCATATTTCTATACTATTTTGATCAGTAAGATGAGATATATCCATTAAGAATGGTTTTGCAACCTGAATCCACTCGTAGTTTAGTTGTTTCACCTCAATTTCTTACTTTGGGTCTTTTAAGGATATTTAATGCTACTAAATGCTCAAACTTGAATTTAAATGCCCCAAAAGTTGATGAAATCTATATATTAGAAACTTCATATCACTTTAGACATGATTGTTTTTGAACCATATATATGTACCCCTAATGTATATCTTGACTCAAAATGACTCTTGTTTCACTTTCATGATGTAACTTGATCTTATATGAAGTCTTGGCATAAATTATCATCATACTGCCTTCTTAAACTCAAAATCAGTAATCCTTACTATGATTCATGACGTGGTTGACCAAAGGAATTATGCCTTTTTCTTATGGATAACTCATTGACATAAATGCCTATCCTTATGAACTATATAGACATAACTTTATCTCTATGATTGGACTTTAATCCTACAAGAATGATGCTTTAATGTTTACAATTCTATCTTAAGACTTTAAATAAGTAGCTCTAGCATACTATATATCTAAGTTCTCCATGCACCTTAATGATCCCTTCAGTTACTTGTGGTACAAAATCCCATGTAATACACTCATGTATCCTTTTGACTACATGTGACATATGTAAGACCCCAAACATGTTCTAGATGCATATGTTTATTGTTAGGATATAACATTTCCAGATCATACTCTAATGTTGTGCGTGATATTTTAATGACTTCAAATATGTAGAATTATCATGCTATATCTCTACATCCTACCTCAATCTAGTTAATGCGTCTATGATTGAGATATATGACTATGCTGCATAGAATTGATATAATATGACTAGATGCAAGCTTACATGCTTAGACTATGATGATAATCTAAATATCATAACTTCCCTATCTCTAAATCAGAGACTGTTTTTATCTAATATCACTCTTAATGTGGATGGTTCACCTAGACCTAAGGCTTAATGTTGATTCTTGGATTATAGTGAGTAATTACATGCATGTTGGAACCTTGGATCTAAGAGTGAGCTAATTGAAACCTAGGTCTAAGGGAAACTACATATAACTTTAATGGTGTTTATAGGATCAAAACCCTATTTATCTTAGACCCCTTCTATATCTTTTCTATGTTAGGTCCCCTTGGTTTGGATCATCTCTTGGAATCTTACTCAAAAAACATAGTTTGTACTCTACTCACAAGGTACATTTAATCTCTTGACCCTACTATGATATTTTCTTATTTGTATGTATGCTTGTATGAATGCTTGGATAGTTATTTACTTTATTTTGCTATGATTTGTATGATTTTATTTTTCATGCTTGATTATACTCTATTTTAACATAATCGATAAAGAAACCTAAAAACATGCTTTGTGGAGTTTTTATCATTTAAGTTTCCTCGTCTTGTTTCTTGTTCTTGCTTAGTTCTTTGATCTAGCCAAGCAACTTATTTAGTATTCTTAAACTTTGTTTACCCACCTTTTTATAGCTTACTTAATGCTTTAGCATCAATATGTTTTGTTTATTGAATTTTTGATTGCAAAATGAGGATCCACTGCACTCAAGACTCTAAGAACTGAAGTAAGATGCCAGTGGGATATGCTTGAATATAAATGTGTACATGATTTTCTATCCCCTTCTAGTATCTTGTTATATCGTGTTGTTACTACTCATATATATTGCCTATGTGAAATATTTTTGCCATTCTACTGACGAGCGCTCAAACTTAATGCCACTGACTCTGTAGTCAGTAGGGGTAGGAAGAGAGTAATAAACAATTATGTGACATATGGATTTCTCATGACTCAAGCAGATGATGTGTTGGTCATTGAAGATGATGAACCAACTACCTACAATGAGACTACTAAAGGACCAAATTCTATGAAATGACTTGAGACCGAGATTTGAGATGGACTCATGTATACCAACAAGGTATGGACTTTGGTGGATCCACCTGAAGGGGTTAAACCCATATGATGAAAATGTGATTTCAAGAAGAAGAACAATATGGATGGTAATGTACAAACATGCAATGATAGATTGGTTACAAAAGGATTCAAACAAGTTCAAGGTGTTGACTATGGTGCAACTTTCTCAGAAGCTGCCTTGGTTAAATCCATCCAGATCATATTTACCATTAAATCTTATTATGAATGTGGAATTTGGAAAATGGATGTTAAAACTACTTTCCTTAATGAGAATCTTCTAGAGGATGCGTAATGACACAACCTGAAGGTTTTCTCACTCCAAACGAAGCCAATAAAGTCTGTAAGCTATAAAGATTAACCTATATATTGAAGAAAGCATTACAAAGTTGGAAACTTTGTTTTTGTGAGATAGTCAAATAGTTTGGGTTTATCCAAAACTAAGATAAACCTCGTGTTTACAAAAAGGTTAGTGGGATCATGATTATATTTCTTATATTGGTTGTAGATGACATACAATTGATGGAAAATGGCACTCCTACTCCACATTTGGTATTAATCATGCTAGAAAATACCTTCTCCATGAAGACTTAGGCAAAGTATCCTATATTCTAAGAATCAAGATCTATAGTATAGATCTAGAAGGATTCTTGGCCTAAGCCAAAGTACATACATTGACAAAGTGCTAAAGAGGTTTACCATGTAGAATTCTAAGAGAGGAAACTTACCCATGTCTCATGGAATAAGTTTCACTATAACTCAATCTCCCAACTCTATGGAAGATAAGGAGCACATGAGTAGTATTCCATATGCCTCAACAATTTTAGATCTATCAATTATGCAGTGATACATACACACCTAGATGTCTTGTATACTTTGATCATGATGAGTTTTTACCAGTTGGATACATGTGATGGTAACTTCTAGATGTAGAGAACGTCCCCAAGTACTTGAAATAAATTAAGGATCAATTCCTAATTTATGATAGTGAGGAAGATTTAGTTGTAAAAGGTTACACTTATGCAAGTTTCCAAACTGACAAGGATGATTATATATCACAATCTACATTCATGTTTTGCCTAAATGGAAAACCTGTAAGATAGAGAAGTTCTAAACAGGAGACTGTGGCTGATTCTGCAATAGAGGATGAGTACATTACTGCCTCCATTTCAACAAACAAAGCAGTATGGACCATGAATAGCAAACATGGGGTGGTTCCAACAATTGAAGATGCGATAGAGCTTTACTATGGAAATAATGGGGATATTACATAGTCGAAAGATTCTAGATCACATCACAGTTCTAAGCATATAATCAAGAATATATACATGAATCATACAACAAGGAGATATAAATCTATGCAGAGTACCAGTGGAAAGCAACATTATTGATACTCTAACAAAATCACTTTCATAGTAGAAACATGATGGTCATGTTAGATTCATTAGGCTTAGGTTAATGAGTGATTGGATCTAGTGCAAGTGGGATAATATTTGTTATATGTACTCAGAGCCATCATGTGATGATAGTAAAAGTGATATTTTATACTTAATTCGATTATTAATAAAAGGCAATTCAACTTATTATGTTTCTTTTAGTATTGATATAATGAATAAACCTAATAGTGTCTTAAGAGTAATTACTCAGTGACTTATGGTTTGGGTTGAGGACCTAAACATGGGATCATAAATGTAATAAGAGTTTCCCTAGTTGATAGTTATTGTGGATATTTAAGGAGTACTAGCATATATGGTGACTGGTCACTATGTCTCTTTAGTCATATTATTAGATATTCAACTTATATGCATGTGACTTGTTAGAGAGCAAGTTGTACATGATAGATCCACCTTAAGATCGACATATGGAAGTCATGTATTGACATTTTAGGGTCACATCTCAATGTGACAGTGGTGACTCTAATCCTCAGACCTAATGTCACTGTTATTAAACATGTTGTTCCGTGTGCTTTGACAATATCCTAACATGCTCTAAAATATGATTTTCCAAAAAGTGGTGATCGGGTTCACTATGACACAAGGGGCATGTTGTGAATAATGTAGATGGAATTTGCCCCTCCTCAGGAGTGATATCCCTGGGAACTAGATACACAAGGAAAGAAATGTATGACAATGCTCATGTCAGTGAGTTTATGATATTAAGATAACATTATCTCAAATAGTATTCTCTAGTTCAAGGAACATATTGAATGTTAAGAGGATGACATTCCATTCCTTGAGTTCAGTCTAAATATTCCAGAAAAAGGATTATAATGTCATGGTGACATTGTTCATTTTATTGGTTGTTGTAATTCTCCAACTCATTCCTATAATTTGGGTGGTAATGATGTGTGTCTAGACACCAATCTTTACTTTTATTGTTTTGAACATCACTACCAACGTAATTAGAAACCTACTGAGTCACACACATAAGGAATCACAAGGTAATTGAAATTTGCAATATAATATATGACTAGAATGGTGCTATATTACAAACACACTATAAAATCTTTGATTGGGAAGACATAATATATGATCGATAAATCACTTGATTGGGTCAATTTATGAATTGATTATCAATGATCAACTGAGTTTTCCACTAGAGCTTTATGATTGGCAAATCCACACTATGATTGGGCGATCATATTTCAATAGGGAAAGTCACATTTTTTAGATATAGATCTAAACTTTCAAGATTGGCTAGTCAGATTTTGAGATTGGAAGATCAAAAAACGTGATCAGGAGACCAAGAAACATGATTGGGTGATCATAAATCCTGTCAGAGTTTTCAGTGTTAAATTATATTTTGGGATTGCTATTAGGAAAGGGATTGGATTTAGGGTTTTTGAAGTCCATGAATCTCCTATATAAAGGGGTCACAACTCAAAGAGTATGATATATATTGAGACAACTGTGAGATAGGTTGGGCATCAAACTTTCATCTTGGAGAGAGGAAGTAACCCTAAGGAGTACTGCTCAAGATAGGAGAACATAGGAAGTTTTAAGACACCTACCACGTCGACAATTTCCATTCCTATTTGACATAGTGACCAAGTTGGAGCACCATGTTATCCCTCATCTGTGTGGATGAATAGGGGATGATGCATACATGCAGAGTCTTAGAGAACACATTCTACAAGATGACAACAAATTGTTCTTGGTGGACAATTTGTATTTATTGGTGATCTAACTTAGATTTTTTTTTGAGGTTCTGGATCTAGATTCAGAAGATCTATTTCTTCATTGACATCAAATGCATCTACATGTTGGATAAGTATTGTGTGAAAATGTATCACCTTTATCCCCTCATGTATTTTATTCACTAACATTTTATAGTTTCTATAGACCCAACAAATTGTGTAAAAAAAGGAAGCAAATTTTCTTATTCCATTGTGCCCCTTTCTAAAGACCCAGCATAAATCTCGAGACTATATAGACTCCTTCATAATCGTACCCTCACCACACCATTACCTTATATGCTCATATCTCCCGCAACTTGAAGATGGGACACATTCATACTCTTTCCACATTTGACCTCACAACAACAATGGGCCTACAATTCCAAATCCCCCGGCCTAAAAGCACCTTCAGGCATGGATGAGTCTCAAAACCAATGATCTCCAAGATACTAGACACTAGGTACCCACCCTCTAATCCTCCAACTAACAAAACTTATCAACTTCTATTCCAAAACCTTCAAAGTAAGTATGTATGGACTCTAGGATTAAGGAAGCACTCCTTTTATGTTTGTAGAGCACCTACATCAGAGATACTGATATAGTACTTGGACAATATCTGTAGAAAGAGTGACAAGCCTTGCAGATAGAAAGAAAACATGTTTAGTTTGATGCTAAGTTACATGACCTTTTAAGATTAATTTTTGTGAGGCTGTACATATATCTCTCCTTGTTTCAATCTACAATAACATGGCCTAAAGATGATGAGCTCCAATAATTGACATGAATGAAAATATGTAAAGGGTTGTACGACCTTCTCTGAACATGATATTACACAAAGCATTCCTACCTTGGAGCAAAGAAGTATGCAAATAGTAACAAATTTTACTCATATCAGATCAAATGATGCTCGATGCTGAGGTTTCCATCTCTCAAGATTGATTGATAATTGATAACTGTAGATCAATTTTGTGGCAACCAGGATAAGTAAATCTCTTTATGTAGACCATTTATTAAATTTTGTTAAGAATATTAGCGAGACAAAAAGATGGATAGTCGTATCAAAATATGATTTTGATAATAATAAATATAGCATTGTAGTTGGTCAGATATAAAAAACATATGGTATATATATAACATATCAATAATATATATATGTGTTTATTAGAATTGCTACTATATCATATGGTAGGTTAGTTAATATCCTAAGTAATTTTTTATAATAACATACGAGTGTAACCTAGAATAACTAATCAAGTATCATTGTGATAAAAAAATAATATACATAATAATGAATATTTTCAAATTAGAAGAGCCATGTATCTACCAAGTTAAATGAAAAGTACTTATTATAATATATACTATTTTAACCATGTCAAAAGTTACACCCCATATATAGATATATATTTCAAAGTATTTTAAATTACAATTTAAATTTAGGAAATATAATCATATGGATTGGTCAATACAATCGAATATGATAGAAAAAAACATGCTTAAGATAGTTTCTTTCTAAACATAGGTATGCTAGCATGTTACTTGAGACTATCAAAATTTACATACATTCATGCATATTTGTATTTAGTGCATATTTAACAACTACAAAATATATTGTGTATATATGATATTTTGCATGAGTAATAAGATGCTAGGAATATGGAATTATATTACTAGTAAGAGAATAACTTTAGGAACATAATCTAGAAAAAATGTGACATACTTCATTATACCTAACTTTGATAATATGTGACCTAATTGAAAATCCTAAAATGATAAAATGAGGAAAATATGGAATAATAACCCTAGATGAAAACCTAAAAATAAATTACATTGGAAAATATTTGATTCCAATCCAATTGTAGTGAACGTCATTCATTACTTTTTAGACATCTCTCTTTTGGAGCTTCATACCCGAAGTTCCTACATTTTGTACATGTTCAAATCAAATTAGGTTATTACTGTTACTATTTGGAAAATTTATTTCCCTCTTAAAAGCATGCATGGTAGATAGGTTGGTTGGCATAAGATTGTTTTAAAACTTTATCCTTTCTCTTTGAAAGACTACTCAAAAATTATTCTGGGGAATAATAGCACACTGTTGAAATATTTAAAATAGTAAGCTAGTGCCCATTAGTTTAGTGGAATAACACTTCCATGTCTCTGTGCAGACACATGATCCCTCAATTTATTGGGAAATATAGTTAGTGCATTGCAATTTTTTATGGAGAGAACATATCCCTATCCCAAGAAAATAGAAATGCACATCTGCTATCTACTTATACATTCAATTTATTAGTCTCAAACTTAATTATTTTATCCTTGTTATATTGAAAACCCTTTTCCTATTTGATATTTTCTTACCTTGTTTAATTCCTTACATATTATCACTTAAAATTTCATACTAGTTTAGTTCATATTTATTTAGTTCCCAGATTATGATATTGTGCCATTTATTGACTGGTCCATGTTTTCCCCTTTGTTCCATGCATGGTTCTTCCTTCTTAATTCTCACGGACATGTGACTTCAAAGACATAGAAGTTACATACACAAGTCATCATTTGTGATCTAGGATTACACTAGACTCATGTTTCTATTTGTGGTTTCCAATTATAGGCAACAAAAGCTTCAGTGTACTCAGATTTATGTATGACAAAAATATTGTTGACAAGTTTTGATAAATTATGTAAAAACTTTGGTCATAAAGATCATGTTTTATAAGGAAAGTAGTGGAAAATAACACACTAATATGTAACAAAAAATACAACAACATGAGTGAACACAAACAGAGGAGGGCATAAGTGAGAAGAGAGATAAAGAGAAAAATAGGAGGAAGGATGGATGTAGTTGGAAATTTTTATTGAATATTTAACAAAAATCACATTATAACACATGTAAAAACAAAAGGAGTAAAGAAGTAGAAATACAAAAAGTGAGGGAGGAGGGAAGTATTGTAAAATAACACATGAATATGTGACAATAAAAATATTATGAAACATGTGAATACAAATGAAGGAAGGTAGTAGTGGGAAGAGATGGAAAGACAAAAATAAGGAGGAGGAAAGTTGTGGGAAATAACAATGAACACATTACTATAAAAATATTATAACACATGTGAACAAAAATAAAGGAGGGTAGCAGTGGGAAGAGACAGAAATTAAAAAATGAGGAGAATGAAAGTTGTGGAAAATAACACATAATTATGTGATAGATAATACATCTTAACACGCAAGAACTAGAACAGAGAGAGAAGTAATGAACAAGAGTAAGAAAAAAAGGAGGGATGAGATAATTAGCGGAGATAACACATTAATGTGTGAAATAAATTATATTGTAACACACCTAAATACATATAACATACCCCAGCCATAATAACACATTGTTCCTCTTTTACATTATTAGTTAGTAATAAGAGAAAAATATATACATAATGTTGGCTTTATTTTGGAGGTGACATGTATTCATCTCTAGTTAATGTGTTATATCTGGTTCAATGCCCTGTTATCTCTAGTCGATGCCTTGTTTTCTTATCTCCTCCTAATTTCACACTTCACTTCCTTTTGTCTTGAATTTTTAGTCTCTAGAAAAATGAGGAAGGGAACCCACTTTAACCTTCCCTCTCTCCTACATTTTCATGTCCTTCATTTCTCTCTCCCACACAAACCTCTCTATCATTCCTCTTAGCCTATCCATTCTTCTCTCATATCTCTTCCCTCTTTCCCATTTCCAAATGCCATCACCTTACTTAGCCCCATCCCATCCCTACATCCTTGTTCCGTCAACCCAACAAATTTATGAAATGGGTTTAGGTGGTGTTCTTTATAGAACTTCCCATAAAATAAATGTGGTGGACACCTTGACTGGATAGCTCTACACCTAGAAATAAGATTTTATGCTTTGTTATGCTACCAATGGTGAGTCACTTGGAATAACTTAATCACAACTCACAATTAACATACTGTGTTTTGGGTACTAAATCTATTTTTAGCCATAATTTGTAGTTCCCCAAAATTGGATCTCAATTATGAACAAGTACTTCTTCCCATTTCTCATCCAATTATTTGATTCATTATCATGTTATTTAATAAATAATACTCTTCTTTTAAGTTCCTCTTGTATAATATGTTTATTCTTCTCTAATTGAGAGATACTTTCATACTAGTCCCTCAATTTAAGTTTATGAACCACAATGACATCCTTTATAATAATATGAATTTATGTTCATCAAATTTCCTTCATTAATCTACAAATGGCTTGGAATCAATAGAAACTATTATTCAAACTATTATATATTATTTATTGATAGGTTTATGATGGATAATTTAAAAAACTAGGTTAGGGTCATAAAGTGGAGAACTAGTATTCTCATATATCAACACAGTGGAGTCGAATGCATGGTAAAAATTTCATTGAAATGGGAGTTAAAATTTAAGAAATATGAAAAATGTAAAATACATAGAAATTGAAATTATTACCAATGAGCATTATAACTTAGTTATTGAGGCTAGGTGTATATTCCCCATCAGATAACATTGTTTCTAGCATCCCTTATAGGACTCCCAATGATTCCCTTCTCTTATAGTAGTCTCAAAATCATCATAGTCAACCTCTTCTTAAACCTCCACACCCAACTGGTGCACCATAATTCTATCCTAAACCCTAGCCTGACGTCTCCACCCCCTCATCGGATGCTTGACAAAGTAACAGCCGCACAACCTTTACTTGGTCCCTCACTGGCTCTAGTGCCATCGGAAGTGTATACTATCTTTCCCAATTAGTTTTATATGTCTACCCTCTTGTCAACCCTACAAACTTCTATGTAGACCAAATATAGACATATAGACAAGGTAACATAAGACCTACAACCCAACATCATCTTCAACCTATACCCTACTGTCCAATTTCCCAATAGTTCCTAAAGCATGTGCACATTTTCCCTTTCCCTTCCCTAACACTCTAAATACCACTACACCACCAAGTCTAGGCAATGATACCTTTCCTTACTATCCAAAAAACCAAAGGGATACCTAATACATAGAAGACTTATTGTAGATTAGATAACATGTATGAGATCTGTAAAGGCATATCCATTGTTACCTAGAACCCTACAAACAATGACATTTTTTCCTCTTCCAACCATATTCAAATTAGATAGCTTGAGCAACAACCCAATAAAGACTTTTACACGACTACAAGATATGAAGGAGAGAATCGGACCTAGATTGATCATATTAGTCTAGATACACATATGGACTCAAGATCGGTTCCCCATCACAATTACAATCCTAGATTCTTGATGAGTCTTAATGATCTAGGAAGTAGGAAGCTCATGCGCCTACAACCACCTAGATGAACCCTTTCTTCGAACTCTAAAACTATTGAGACCAAAAAACCATCCATGGTCTGATTCTGATGAATGCGATGGACTAGAAAGAGATTATCTTGATCCATAGGCATTGATAGCGTTTTGACTTCCATAGTAGGTTACACTCCACTTTCATGTATCATATGGTAGTAATCTTAATAAATGAATACAATAAATAGAATATGTTAATCATGCCATCTTATAGTATGCACATATGGGTTAGTATATCAATAGATGGAAAGTCCTCGACCTTTTTGAAATATGTTCTATTTAATATGTTAACATACAAAATAATGATACTATATGATGATATGATACATAAATTCAATAGTACTAGTTTTGTTACTGAGAACTACATTTTGAACACTAGTTTTTCTGTATCAACCCTAGATATACATATAAGGTAGAAATACTTAGAAGTAACATGTCCTTAATGATCTACTATGTTAAAATATGCTTCATATTAATCACAAACCTAGATTCATATGTATATTTATTAATAATGAAATATGGATTTGTGAATTATAGTTATTTTAATTAATCTAGTTTGAAGAGATTGGTATATCATGAAAGGATATATATATATATATATATATATATATATATATATATATATATATCTGTGTGTGTGTGTGTGTTTGTTTGTGTGTGTGTGTGTATAATAAGGTTACTCCTACGTACATGGGTGATTTTATATTAATACAAATTTACTTTAGATGATATGTCATGGAAAAATGTGTAAAATTACTCTATCTAGGTACTACTTGTACCTGGGGACATAACCGATATCTAAGTATATGACTAGTGTATAAACCTAGACATTCATAGGAATGTATTTTGACAAATAATGTCTCACATGATGAAAATCATAGATCCTTGTCATCAGTGAACTATATATAATATTAATAATAGAATATTATTTCAAGAACTATAATAGAGAGAATAGTTATGTACTTGAGTATGAAATCCAAATTAGAATATATACACCATAACAAATGAAAGAATATTCAATAGTCTTGGTGGAAATCTAATCCAAAATAATAAGAATTGAACAACATTTGATTCCAATCCAGTTAGTTACAATATTTTCCTAATTGGTATCTATGTCTTCATCAATTTGTGTAGTCATTCAAAATGTGGTTTGTGTAAAACTTTGGAGTCCTTGAGGTAATGAATTCTCTATTTCAATTATTGTGCTATTTTATCCCTCTTAAACTACATTCACAAAATCTTGTCAAGTGGTGAGCCCTGTTTGTCTATAGCATTGTTTTTCCTCTTGAAGCTCACCACAACTTCTTTTATATTGTATATTGTTGAATTGTTGAATGAAGTTGAATTTTCATATTGGCAAAAAATTTGAATATTGTGTAGAGCTATGACTCCTAGATTTGGCAAGTCGTAACCCTAATATGAGTAGTATATAATGGACATATAGGCCCCTCAATATTGGTTACCCCCATAGGTGAAAGTATCATTCTCTCATAGAGGGAAGAACGCTAGGCACCTTGCCCTAGTGAAGACAAAATATTAGATGGAATGTGACAATGGATAAATCATTTGATATCTTGATATTTGGAATTATTAATAGTCTTGAGTACGTCTTGTTTGGGGAAAAATCATGCAATTTGGTATTTTGAATAAAACTTGTGAATTCTACCCTAGAAACATTCAACCTTGAAATTCTTAACTTGTTGATCATAGTCCTCAAAATAGTCCCAATTTGTAAATGTATTGAATATCCACTTGTTATATTTCTTTCTATTAGGTCAATAATAAAAAATTAGTTCCATCTTTGCTGAGCAAAACCTTTCATTTGGTTAATGTGTGGGCTAATTCCATATGGTAATTCATGGAAATGCACGGAAAAAATATGTAAACAAGACATGTAGGAGATGCCTTCTATTGATTGAAGAGTAGATAGGAATTATGTCTTTAACTATAGTACCTATGTATAGATTTCTTGGACACTGTGAAAAGCATAAATGTATAAATATATTTTTAAATATTCAACCATAGTTTTATAAAATTTTGATCGTAAATATATGCTCTTTGCAACATGGTATGAGAGCTAAAATAGTTGACACTAATGCATGTTTTATGGAAAGTAGGGTTAGTTAAGAGAACACAATTAGAATACAAAACTTGGTCAAGTAGTTGAAACAAACCCTAGTCCAAGTTTTGGTATCTACATAGAATATGTTGGTATGTATGCCCAGAGAGCCAATCATATGATGATTGGATTGACATATGTTCTGATTGATTTGATAAATATCAAAGGCAAGCTTTCAATTTATTATAGCTCAATCAATTATGAGATAAATGATAGAGCAGAATGAATGCCTAAAGAATGACAATACTCAATTATGTATGTCTTCAGGTTGAGGACCTAAACAACGAGATCATACAGACGCTAAGAGTATGTACATTCTTGTTATGTCCCTATTCAGATGTCATTGTGGAAGGTTGATAGACAACAATGACACATCAAGACTAGAGTGTGTGTTGGTTGATGATAGTGTCTCATTAGTCATGATATGTGATATCAAACCAAGCACATTGATACATGTTACAAAACAGTGTGTCAGACAGATCCACCATGACAGTGACACATGAAACCATGACATGGTAGTCAAAATCATCTCTCATAGTGATGGTGGTGATTGTGATTCTTAGACCTGAAATCACTGCACTCGTTGAATGTGATTGGGTACACTTTGACATCATCAAATGCAGTCCTGAAACATGGGTTGTTATAATGGTGGGTGGCTTTGACGCATGAGATAGACTGTGGGTGATATATATGTGATTTTTCCCTCCTAAGGGAGTATGATGTCCAGGCCACTTGATAAGCAAGACTGAGAAAGGCATGCACATGCGCATGTGAATCAATATATGATATTGATGTCACACAAATCTCAGACAATCTACTCTAGTTCAAGAACATGAATAAACATTGAAAGGATGACAAATCCATGCCTTGAGTTTATTTAGGATACCAAAGACAAAGGAATTATACATTCATTCAAACACCAATCACATACTGTAGGATTGAAAGTTGTTCTCCAACTTTCCTTTTCACTTGGGTACTACTGATGTGCGACTAGGTACCGCTCTTTGCTTGTGATGTCATAAGCAAGTTATGGACATTCATTGCCAATGTGAAATGGGACCTATAGGGTCACAAACAAAGGATTAACCTTGAAGAGGAGTTATCCATGAATGATGTTTGAATTGATTACTAAAGTGTTTAGGTACTCAATCAAACATTCAATTAATAGAATTGACTCAGAATCATCAAGTTCAGGTGTTGAACCAACTAATTAGAGTGTCAGATTGATTGAGAACTAAATTGACTATGTTCTGCACAATCTGGACCACCAACCGACTAGTTTACTGGGTGAACCGATTGGCACATGGTCAGTGAGATGACCGATTCACTCTAGTGAACCGATCGGTTCACTTAGACCAAATGAGCAATGTTGGGTTTTCCTAATTTGTCAGAAGTTTTTTTGTTTTGCTTGTTCAATTCGATTGGGATACAAATTAATATCTATATTAATTAGAAACAAATAAGGAAAGTTAATTATAGGCAGGTCTAGGAGGTAAAAAGACCAGTTCACTGGGTGAACCAATCAACTCACACTCCCAACCGACCAATTCTCTAATTAACCGATCGACTCACACTCCCAAATGACCAGTTCAGTTATGAAACGACTGGTTTGCCTGTCGCGGTGTAAATTATTCATGGAAATTCTAGACTCTTATACTCCCGCACAAAATAGGAACCCTGACCCTTCCCTCTACTATAAATAGAGGGGTACATGGGCTTCTCCAGAGACACAACTCAGAACATTAGTTGCTCTGCAAAGTTGTTGTCCTCTCTAGTTATGGTAATCGAGAGAGCCCAAGAAAGTTATACCCATCCAGGGAAGAACAAGGAGGGAAAGACAACTGCAAAAAAGCAACTGGTGGTAGGAGAGTGTGTCAGTGAATGGTATGTTGAAAGAAGGGGACAACTCCTTCTGGTCCATTCTTCAGGATGACTAGAGTTCTCGGTAGTCCATGTGGACTATCTATAGAGGCGGGAGACTTCTGTCGCTCAGGAGGATGGCATTCAACTGTAGTTTGGGTCAAGACCAAGAGTTGTAGAGACGCCATCAAAGATAGGTGGTTGAAGACCACACTTGCTATGAGGTATAGTCACTGAGCAAGCCTCAGGACCATGTATATCTCACGAAAACCATCCTTCCCATTACATAGATATTGATGCGATCTACTGATTATGAGTTTATGGTCAAGTAATTTTTTTTGTTTCTGCTGCCTACTCTGACCATGTAAAACCCAACATAATACATATATAAATTACTAGAGACGTAGTAGTCATGTACTTACCTTGACCTAGAGAGACATGGAACTTCTAGACTTCAACCACTAGCGTTTGGACATATCTATGGACTTCAAGACTATACACTAAGTAAGAATAAGTCATGATTAAGAAATTTTGAGGATGATAGAATTATTAAGTATCACAAACAATAAATTACTTAGTTTATTACATGATTATCACATTACATCAAATTTGATAATTATCAAATTGAATCTTGTATCCAATTATGATGATGAAACTTAAGTTGAATTAATTTCACTCAATAATGTCTAGTGTACCAACTAGTGGAGGATAACCATGGCTGTATGAGTGGAAATGTGTAAAGTTGTCTAAGAAAGGAATGTTTTGTGAAAGTTTTGGCAATACTCCCAATCTGTTAGGTGGTCATGGGGGTTTCCTCACCTTACAAACCAGTCTGACCAAATAAATTCCTACTACTTGGGAAACATCTTAATACTTTAATAAAACTCTCCAACCTAAATAATAATATCTAGATAATACAAGGTACTAAACCTAGAAATTTCTTGCCCTCCCATAAATTGACATCTAGTAAATATATTCATCAATATGAAAATATAACACCACCTGTAGACAGAAAAACATTCCGCATAAAAGAAAATTTTCATCTCATTGTCTACATTATAAAAATATAGTTGTATGATTCTATCTATCAACATAAAAGAATTTCCCCACCATATGGTTGGATATAGTTCCATCCAAAAAATTTATAAAACAAAGGAACATGTAATTACAACATTTGAACCACATAGTAGATGACTAGTTTGAGATTAAGGGAAGGCGGGAGTGATATGTGGTTCCTAAGGTTGAATTTGTGAATTCTTCTTTTTTAGGGAACACTATCTTCCTCCCCTATGTTGTAAACTAATACAATTTGGTTCTTGCATTGATTTTGTTCATTTTTTTATACATCCAAATATTTTCGCATTGAGAAATTATTTTCTTTAATATACAAGAAAAATAATTTTATGGGATTTCATCAATGATTTCTTGAGCTAAGTCATAATCAAGGTGGTAAGAGAAAAGCCATATAGGATAGTCACATGAAACACTTCAAACCTAGAGCTTGGTGTTGGTTAGTGTGTAAGAGAAAGTGAAGAATACTAACATTAATTGACCTTCTATATACATATGTAGATTGTTAGTTGAATCCTTTTAAGTGGTGTATTATTGGGCATAACATCAGCTCAAGATGTTGGTAGCTATGCATATGTTGCCTCTCAACTCCACACTAGTAAGCTTCAAGATCATTTTATTTGGGGGTTGGTTCAATTCATGTGGGTGCCTCATTAGATATTTCTTATTCCCATTTATGTGATATACAACCACCATTTTACTAGTCCAAGTTGTTATGTACTCCTTTTTCCACCCCATTGACATAGTCTCCCCTGGTAGATGATACTACACCATGGTATTCCAATGCTTCATAACATCATATTGTCCCATGGGAAAGAGTTGTTCTAGATCCCATGCACACTATTTTCTCATTTTTCCTATGGATGATCTTGGATTACCCATAGTACCTATTGAATATCAAGCCATTCTACGTTACAGATCATGATCCCCTATATCTTGGTAATGAGGGTTGTCCCATTTGTCATTATATAGAGTTTGATTTTTTTGGTGACCATGCCGTGCACTGTTGCATTCTCCGTGAATTCAAGTTCTATATTGATGCTATTAGATATGCCCTCTTTGATATTATTTTTCATGCTAGGATAAAAGCTATTAAAGAAGTCACAATTTCCTTTCTCAACATATGACATGACGGTGTCCGTTGTCAATGACCTACATACATCTTGTTATTTGATTAGACTATTAAGATACACACTTGTGTGGATCTTACTCAAGTCTCTCTTTTGACCGATAACTTCATGTCAGTCAAATTTCCTTCTGACATAGCCACTTGAAAAATCTATAAGCATGGTGCAACATGTGAGGCAAACAAACACCATTTCCTCCCATTTACGTTTGATATATTTAGCATACTAACTGATGACTCAGTTTCTGTCTTACGACACATATAAAATTTAACCAATACAGATGTGATGATGGCATGATCAACTTCTTCTAATTTTGTATTTCCATGAATGGGGTCTTCCATACAAAAATGTTTGACAACCCAATTTTTAGCTGATGCCTCTACAATGACATTTATGTAGAATGCTATCTTGTTGTATTGTTGATGATTTATAATCAATATTTCTCACAAAATTTAGATTATGTATATACTAGTAAGGGTGGGGAATTGTAACATACTGAGTTTCAGGTAATAAATCTATTTTGAGCTAAAATATGGAATTCCCCTAAACTGGATCCCAATTACAAACTAGTCCTTGTTTTCAACTCTCATCCAATCATTTTGATTGACTATCATGTTTTTTAAATACATATTTACCTATCTTTTGAGTTTATCATATGTATTTGTGTTTAGTCTTCTATACTTGAGGAATACGTGACAACCAGTCCCTCAAATTAACTTGATGAATCATATTGATATCATTTATATTAATGTGACTTTACATAGCAACAAATGGCTTGGAATCAATATAAGATATTATTCTGGATATTGGATATTAAGAATTGAGTGTTTTATAATGAAATTTAAATAGAATCATCTAGGGTCATAAAGTGGAGAACTAGTACTCCCTTAAATTAGCATAATAGAAGTTCAAAACATGATAAAAATTTCATACAAATGCGAGTCACACTTCAGGAGATATGAAAATATGAAAGTCATGAAAATTGGAGTTTATTACCAATTAATATTGAATATAACAACCTATCTACTAAGTCTAGGAACATCTTCTCCATCTGGTAACATCATTATCATCAATGTTTACATGACTCATGATAGTTCCCTTCTCTTCCAATAGTCCTAAACCACCATGGTCACGCTTGCCTTGAACCCGCTCACCCCACCAACACACCATAATTCTATCCTAAACCCTAGACTAGATCACCCCCTAGTGGTTTTTTCTTCTTCTGAACAACAAACATGCAATCATTATTTAGTCTATCACTAGAAACAATACCAACAAACATGCCATCTATTTCCCCCATTAGTCATACTTTTCTTCCCTCATCTAAACCCTAGAAACTTTCTCATTTACTATAATATACTAGGTAAAAAGGACTTGCAACCCAACATCATACTCAAATTGTACCCTACTGTATCGGTTCCCAATAGTTTCTAAAGCATGTACAATTTCTCTCAACCCTTCCCTTACATGCTAAAGACCATTGCACTGCCAAGTCCAACCATTGCTACATTTCCTTACCATATGAAATCGATAGGGAACACTAATACCTAAAATAGTTAGCATAACATAGATCATATGTAAAATATCTATAAAGGAAAACTAACTACAACATGGAAACTGATAGTCAATGGTACTTGTGCCTCTTCTTGCCAACTTCAGATCACCAATACTTGAGAAACATACCAATGAAGCCTTTTCCATGGCCAAAAATTATAAAGGACAATATCATATGTGGATTGATGTTATTGATCCAGATACACAAATGGATCACAAGCTCAGTTACCAATCATAATTACAACTCTTCCTACTTAATGAGCCTGATAAGATCTAGGAAGAATGAAGCTCATGCACCACTAACCACCTGAATGAACACTTGCTTTTAACCTTGAAAATAGTGAAATGAAAAGATGATCCATGTTTTATGCGATGATTTTGAGTCGCATTTATAGACATATTTTACTTGTGTTTTATGCATTTATAGTCATTTTGGTGGTTAATATTGCATAATTCATCTACTTTGGTCTATGATCCTTCTCTATGTCAAATCTCCCTTATTTCAATATTTTGAGCATAAATTATTACAAGAATATGTTTTGTTTCGGCTTATGTGGTTTTGTGTTGAAATTTCAGGAAAAACAAATATCTGCTGCTGTTGATACCATCGACAGTGGTCGATACCATCGACACGACCACAGGTTGCTAGCCGCAAGGAGCAGAAGGAAGTCGATACTAGCGACAGGAGAGTCGATGGTATCGATTTACCATCAGGTTGCTGGCGAGAAGAGAGTCGATACTATCGACACAAAAGTCGATATCATCGACAAGTGGAGCTACAACGACACAAAAGGACAAAACCGTCACCTCAGGTTATCGATACCATCGACTCGCGTCGATGGTATCGAGCTAGCATCAGGCACAACAACGAAGAAAAAGAAGAATCGCCGATACTGCACAAGGTCGATGGTATCAACACCGATGGTATCGAGCTAGCATCAGTCGCAACAACAAAAAAATGAAGAATTGCCGATACTACACAAGGACGATACCATCGACCCGTGTCGATGGTATCGACACTGTCAGATACAAGTTTGCTTCAGATCGATCTAAATCCGACGGTTGTGATATTTTGGCGACCTAACTCGGTGATTATACCTAATGACGGCGGCCAAGAGCAATCTATCACGTCATTAGCCACTGCACACGTCCCGAGAAGGTGTGGAGAGAAGAACGGACCCCAGAAGCATGCTCCAGCCATTCCAGATGCTGAAGAAGACGTTTTTCCACCACCGAAAGGCGGGAGATCGCGTATTCTACGCCAAGGAGCGCTTGGATCTTCTCCGTTCAGGGGTTTCACCACTCAATCATGTTTTTCTCCATGTTTCCCCTTTTCTCTACCATGTTTTGCTTTGAGATGAACATGCGGGGCTAATCCCCTTTATCTTTAGGACCGGGAGTAGCCCGGGGAAGCATTGTATGATGATTTTATCATAGTAATTCATCATTTATCTCTCAAATCCGTGGTATGAATTCATTTTCTCAATTATATTGTTATGCTTGATCACCATAATAATAATCTAATGCCTTTAATTACTTTGAAAGAAGAATTAACGGTTGAAAAGAGATGACTTTCACATTAATTGACAAATCCCTTGAACAAGGTGGCATAAGGTTAATGGTGGATACCCAGAGATCGACATTAATGCACCTAGTTTAGGGTATAGGTTACTACGATGGTGGAACCGACCTAGACATAGGTAGTGAATTGTACCACGATAGTGGGAAATTCTGATTACTGGCCACTACCCGGATAGAGAGATGAATCTGAGTGACTATACTAGAAATTCATACAATGATAACCCGCGGTGAAACTGCAATCCTAAAGATCTCCACCTGAATTGATTAAACTAAACCTTTCATCGATTATTTTGTTTTGTTTCATTTTATTTTCTTTTAATTTTACAACAACTTCCAACTATTTAACCAGTCTAGCTGATTGCGAGTAGTTAGTAGTAGTCTCTGATAATTCAGTGTCCCTGAGTTCGACTCGGGCCTCACAAAGGCCTATATTACATTGACGCGTACACTTGCATTTTACGCACGGAAAATTCGTGTCAAGTTTTTGGCGCCGTTGCCGGGGACACTTCAATTGTCGGCACTACGAGTGTTGCAAGAGGCCACTCTAGGCCACTTCTTATTTTTATTATTTTGAAATCATTTCTAAAATTTTTAGTCTATCTTTCCAATTTTTGTA
This sequence comes from Alisma plantago-aquatica, assembly GCA_963693085.1. NCBI lineage: Eukaryota > Viridiplantae > Streptophyta > Magnoliopsida > Alismatales > Alismataceae > Alisma > Alisma plantago-aquatica. Next base: position 501,341,463 of record OY856413.1, read on the forward strand.
ATCATCTAGCACGGTACTGAACTTCAATTTTCATTTTGTAGGTACTGTGCATGGTGCAGACGCGTAGCACCAACTACACGCAAAGGGCACCAGAGGTTCCATTGCCGGGACCGAAAGACGAGGAAGATTACAATCAAGACCGCTCAGAAGAAACATATTCTGAATCCGAACAAGAAGAAATGGCAGAGGAACAGATGATATGGGAGAAGATTAAGGCTTCTTCTTCATCTGCTTCAAAGGGGCCAATCAAGAAGTAGGCGATCAACATTCCTACTTACAAGATTGATCCTGTGTTAATCAACTTGGTCAAGTCGAATGCTTTCCATGGGCTCAAGAACGAAGACCCAGTCACGCATATAAGCCAATTTGTGGAAAATTGTGACATGATAAAAATTGACAGATTTCCACAAGACACGCTTTACTTGAAGCTATTCCCGAGTTCTCTGGAAGGGAACACACGAGAGTGGTTGCACAATCTGGACGATGAATATGTGGAATCATGGAACCACATGGTGGAGGTATTCTTTGAAAGGTTCTTCCCGCCCGAGAAGACCAATGACATGATCAGGAAGATCCACAATTTCACTCAAAAAGCAGGAGAGACCTTCTTTGAGACCTGGGAAAGGTTTCAGATCATGCTTAGGTGGTGCCCACATCACGGGATTGACAAGGAGACACAGGTCAAAATCTTCTATTTTACTCTCTCCGAGCATGATAGAAGTAACCTAGATTCCGCAGGCTCAGGATTCTTTTTGAACAACACAAACATGAGGTGTTGGGAAATCCTAAAGAACATGACCAAGAAGCAATCTTGGGGTGACAGGGATGCCGTTGAGCACGTACGAGTTGCGGGGGAGTCAAAGGCCATCAAGGAGCTGAATTAGAAGATGGACCTTCTCGTGAAGAAACTGCTTGCAAAGGAAGATACTGAATCCGAGGATGAGGCACAAGTCAAATTCATGCGGCACCAACAAGGCTACAAAAATAATGATTACTCATGGAGGAAGGACAAGAAGTTTTCCTGGAAGGATCCGAACAACTTTTTGCAAGACCCCGATGCAAAACCCCAGCCGGTAGCGGAGGACAAGAGAGCATGGAGTTGCTCAACCAAGTGATAAAGCAAAACCAAGAATTGATGACTACTTTTGGACAACAGATAAAGCAACAGGGGGAATTTATGAATCAGTTCAGGTAGACATTGCAGAGCCATGGGGCTCAGATGAGGAAAATAGAGACATCCATGGCGTAAATGGCAGCTGAGATAGCCAATCTGAAGAAGCCAGCACAACAAGGTTTTCCAGGTAACACAAATATTCAGGAGGAAACCAACAGGCGAAGGCAATCTTGCTAAGGAGTGGCAAGAAGCTTTTAAAACCCCAGGGCCAATGAACCAAGCAAATCCCAAGCAGAAACCAAAGGTGAGGCCACTAAGGAGGTGCCAATCTTAGTCACAAATCCAGTTGAGGAAATCACAGAGGATGTCACTGCAGAGCCCATTGTTGTTGAGGAAGAGACACAGAAAAGGACACCTTATGTGCCGCCGCATCAAAGGGCACAGGCTGTCGCGGTCCCATATCCGAATAGTGTCAAAGCAAAGAAGGTGGACACACAGTTTAAGAAGTTTCTAGACAGTTTCAGAAAGCTCTCCATCAACATCCCATTGTTAGAGGCAATAGAGCAAATCCCTTCTTATGGAAAGTTTCTTAAAGACATCATTACTAAGAAGAGGAAAATCCCTGACTCGGAGGTTGTAGTTCTCAAGGAGCAGGTGAGTTCCTTCATCATGGGCACATTGCCACCAAATAGGCAGGATCCGGGCTGCTTTAATATTTCATGCTACATTGGAAAGGTGAAGTTTGGTGAAGCGCTATGTGACTCCGGGGCAAGCATAAACTTGATGCCCCTTTCTACATTCAAGAAACTGGGATTAAAAGAGTCAAGGCCGAGCAACATGACAATACAGCTGGCAGATAATTCAGTGGTGAAGCCATATGGTATTTGTGAAGATGTGTTGGTGAAAGTGGATTGGTTTGTATTTCCAGCAGATTTTGTCGTCATGGAGATGCAAGATGAACAAGGCAACGAGTTACTACTCGGACGACCCTTCCAAGCTACAGCTGACATGATACTTGAGATGGGGAGAGGTCGTTTGACCTTGGGTATCGCCGATGATCGGTTTGAGATGGTCATGCCTTCCAACACCACGTCATCTAAAGCTAAAGAGCAATGCCACATGGTAAAGCATTTTGATCACAATATCTCACTTTGTCTAGGGAAGCCATTTTTAGATATGGCTCATGTAATGACTAAGGTGGAGAAAGGGACATTGGCTGTAGACATCATGGAGTAGACCAAGGTTGTGTCCCTTAGCAAAGCTGTGGGTTTTCCTAATGATGAAGAGGAGGACATCCCGCCTTCTACTGAAGATGAGGCAATAGCTAGTTCTGTTTGTGATGCATATCCGGAATTACCACTTGAAGCCTGCTTGGTAAATATCACACATGATTGGATGAGAAGCAAGTCACTGCAGGAGTGTACCAAGATGCTTCAGTTGCTTTCGTGCTTTTATGCTACGTACTATGAAGACCTTGGCGAACTCCCACCACCGCTTCAGTCGTCCTTAATCAGACCGCCCGATTTGGAATTGAAACCGTTGCCACCGCACTTGAAGTATGCATTTCTGGCAGAGGAAGAAAAGCTGCCTGTGATTATATCGGCTTATCTAAGTGCCGAGGAGGAGGACCAACTGCTGATTGTGTTGAAGAACCACCGAGGAGCATTCGGGTGGTCGGTCGCAGACATCAAGGGGATCTCCCGTACATTGTGCCAGCACAAGATTCGGCTCGAGGAGGGAGCCAAGCCGGTGATTCAGCCACAACGTCGATTAAATCCCAGCATGATGGAGGTTGTCAAGAAGGAGGTGATTAAGCTCCTTTCTGCAGGTATCATCTATGCTATTTCTGACTCGTCGTGGGTGAGTCCTATGCAGGTAGTCCCTAAAAAGGGGGGAATCACTATTACCCATAATCTTCTAAATGAACCTGTCACGACCCACTTGGTAACCGTGTGGCGTGTCTGTATAGATTACCATCGATTGAATACCACTACGCTTAAGGATCATTTTCCTCTTCCATTTATTGACTAGATTTTAGAGCATTTAGCCGACCGATCGCATTTTTGTTTTCTTGATGGTTATTCGGGGTACAATCAGATTTCGATTGATCCTAAGGACCAAGAGAAGTCCACCTTCATTTGTCCTTATGGAACGTTTGCGTACCGCCGTATGTCTTTTGGGTTGTGTAATGCACCGACGACCTTTCAGCGGTGCATGCTCGCCATTTTTTCCGATATGGTTGAACACTGTCTAGAGGTTTTTATGGATGATTTCTCTGTCTACAGTGCATCCTTTGACGAGTGTCTTTACAATCTGGATAAGGTTTTGCAACGTTGTGAGGACACACATTTGGTCCTCAATTGGGAGAAATGCCACATGATGGTGAGTGAAGGAATAGTGCTGGGACATAAAGTGTCTAGCAAAGGGTTGGAGGTAGACCCGGTAAAAATCAAAGTGATTTCCAAATTGCCCCCACCGAATTCGGTTAAAGGGGTACGAAGTTTCTTAGGTCACGCCGGGTTCTACCGCCGCTTTATAAAAGATTTTTCTAAGATCACCAAGCCATTATCTGAGTTGTTAGAAAAGGATGCCGTGTTTGATTTTAATGAAAAATGTCTACATGCGTTCAACGTGCTTAAGGAAAAACTGATTTCCGCACCGGTTGTGCAAACACCGGATTGGACTAAGCCGTTTGAATTAATGTGTGATGCATCTGATTTCGCGGTTGGGGCTATTTTGGGACAACAGGTGGACAATAAACCCGCTGTGAATTTTTATGCTTCCAAAACTTTGAATGATGCTCAACTTAATTACACAACAACCGAAAAAGAACTGCTCACCGTTGTTTTTGCTTTTGAAAAATTTCGGCAATATCTTGTTGGATCTAAAGTCGTGGTATGGACGGACCACGCTGCCATTAAGTATTTGATGGAGAAAAAGGATGCCAAACCTAGATTGATTAGGTGGATCTTACTTTTACAGGAATTTGATATTGAAATCAAAGATAAGGCGGGCATTGAAAATGTGGTCGCGGACCATTTGTCTAGGTTGGAGAGGGTAGATGAAAAAGATTTGCACATACCCATTATCGAAACATTTTTGGATGAACAACTTTTAAAAGTGAAATCGAAAGACCCTTGGTTTTCTTACATTGTTAACTATCTTTCCTGCAAAATTATCTCGGATGATTGGACATACCAAGAGAAGAAGAAAATTTTCCATTCTTTACGTTATTATTTCTGGGATGACCCTATTCTGTTGAAGCAGTGCATGGATGGTGTCTTACGCAGGTGTGTACCAGAGGTGGAATATGAAAGTGTTCTTCATCATTGTCATACACTACCGACGGGCGGACACCATGCTAGTTCTCACACTACAGCCAAAGTACTTGAAAGTGGCCTATACTGGCCTACTTTGTTCAGGGATGCTTATGAGTTTGTGCGGCAATGTGATTCCTGCCAAAGGGCGGGTATCATCTCGAAAAGACAAGAGATGCCCCTAAATGTATTTCAAGAGGTTGAGGTGTTCGACTTGTGGGGTATAGATTTTATGGGACCCTTCGTGTCCTCAAATTCTAACTTGTACATTCTTTTAGATGTTGATCATATGTCAAAGTGGGTAGAGGCAATACCCACAAGGACTAATGATTCCGCTGTAGTATGAAGGTTTGTCAAAGAATATATTTTCTGCAGGTTTGGTGTACCAAGGATGATCATTAGTGATGGAGGTACACACTTTCGGAATCAAAAGTTCGCGGCACTGTTGAGGAAGTACGGGGTCAAACACAACATTGGTACCCCGTACCACCCACAAACTCAAGGGCTAGTGGAGGTCTCCAATCACGAGATTAAGAAGATCTTGGAGTGCACTGTGGCTTCCACGAGGAAGAATTGGAGTACCCTTCTACCGGATGCTCTGTGGGCATACAGGACGGCATATGAGACACCTATATGCACTACACCTTTTAGGTTGGCTTATGGTCATGCCTGCCACTTACCGGTGGAATTGGAGCACAAAGCGCATTGGGTGCTAAGGAAGCTAAATTTGAGTTATGATGAAGCAGGGAAGAAAAGGTTGCTTGAGCTCAATGAACTTGACGAGCTGCGGATGAATGCTTATGAAAGCTCGCGAATCTACAAGGAGCGCACAAAGTTGATTCACGATCGCCATATTCAGATGCACGTCTTCAAGAAAGGAGATTGTGTACTTTTGTTTAACTCTAGGATGAAGATGCATCCTGGGAAATTGAAATCCCGATGGAGTGGACCATTCACCGTAGAGGAGGTTAGGCCACATGGCGCAATCTTGGTGCGTGATGGCGAGATTACATTTCTGGTCAATGGACAATGTTTGAAGTTGTACTTTGGTGAAGATTACATGAGGAAAGTGAATGAGGTCAAACTCATTGCACTTCCCAGTGCATGATGAGATTCATGTCATCTAGCCTAAGACGTTAAATAAGGGCGCATGTTGGGAGGCAACCCAACCATCGGTAGCGTAGTTAAGTTTCTTTCACATTCGTACTTTGGTTTGTTTTGACTTTGTTTTTAGTGTAAAAAAGGTACCGTGATCGTTTGTGTAATGTGCAGGACTGAGGCAGAGTCGATACCATCGACCATTGTGTCGATGGTATCGAGTTGGGTACAGGTTGGCGACTACAGAAATCACACCGTGTCGATACTATCGACGGCCTCGTAGATAGTATCGACACTCCAATAGGTTGATCACAAGAATGAGGTCGATAGTATCGACATGGGTGTCGATACTCGCAAGATCTCTGGAGATATTCAGAAGAAATCATCTCAGTGAAGTCGATACCATCGACGGGCCTGTCGATGGTATCGACCCAGTTATAGGCAGAAAGTGACGGCCGAGCCTCACGAGGGTGTTGCCCTAACCAGAAGTCAATACTATCGACTTGCGTCGATAGTATCGACGCGACACGTCACCGATCCGCGAGAGGAAATCAACGGCGATCGCTTCACCAAGAGAGTCAATCCGTGGGACGGGTCGATACCATTGACACCTGTCGATAGTATCGACACGTCATCGATCCGGGCCCCCACATCTAGCCATCGACGACTGTTGATACCAGCGGCAGTACGGATTGTGCTACGCGAGTCGATACCATCAACCCGCATCGATGGTATCGACGGGCATACAACAACGCCGACCACAGTTATTTAAGGGAGGGATTGTTTTCAGATGACATCACAAATTCAGAGCAATCCTTCTCCACTTGTGCCGAGCGTCCTTGTCAGCAATTGAAGCCCGGCTACGAGCATCCACGGAGTGCATTCTTCACCGAGCGGAGATAATCTTCTCTGACCTTCTTTGAGCTCCAGCTTCTAATCTTTCTTCTCTTCTATGACAATGGTGCATGTTGCTGGCGCGTCATCTGCTCGGGCAAATCCAATGGAGATCCCGGAGTTCGTTCCTCCACCGATTGTGTCTATTCCACATCCGTAGATCATTCATCCTTCTACGGAGGTCCGGAAGATCTACGAAGAGATCATGAAAAGGAAAATTGAGCCGACCCATTACGTCGACCGTGACATGATCCGTAACCTGGGGTTCGAGGCTAATCTGGCCTATGTGCTCAAGGGGCAAGTGAGACACACGAGCAGGACACCTAATGAGCTGGAATACCATGCTGATGGCCAGCCGTTCTTCGGTGACTGGCCGACATACAAGGAGCTGGTGGCTGAATTCATTGCGTCGCTGGACGTCTGCGTCGTGCTCAATGACATCATCACCACGGACCGCGAGTGGATCAAGGGCCGTGTTTCTTTCCGGCTGTACAATAATGACTACACTCTCACCCTGTGGCAGTTCAATGAAATCTACAACTGGAACCATGGGCGAACTGACTACAGGAGGCCAGACAACCAGACGGATTACGACGTTATCTTTGCCGAGCTTGTGACTGTGCCGCCGGGCAAATATGTGAGCTACCACAATGCGGCGGTAGCGGATTTCGAGCACCCGTTCGTGCATATTCTTCACTGCATGATTTGCTCCACCCTGTTTGCTAGGGGTGATCTGTCTCTTAGCAAATTTCAAGAGACGGACCTATTTTTCTTGCATAAATTACTGAAGCGGCAAGAGTGCAACTGGGGAGCATTCTTCTTGCAGCGCATATTCATAGTCAAGAGGAGTACGCGGAAGGCTCCAATTCATTTTGGAGGGCTTATTACACCACTGGCCCACTATCTTGGGCTGAATTTCTCTCAGTTGACTCCTCTCTCCAACAGAAGCAAGGTTAATTTGCAGCATCTTTACCGTTCCAACCTCATTCTACTGCGTGATGGACTGGCGTATGCACACTGCCATGTCAATCATGCTTATCAGGAGTGCTCGCTTCCCGACCCTGTCTTCCACATTGAGGGTGCCAAACATTTTCGATGGCCGGTTATCGCTATTGATGATTTAGATGAAGACGACGGCAATGACGACAACAACAATGATGACGACGAGGCTGAAGAGGAAGAGGAGGCCTACACTCCTCTTCGCACACGAGTGGCACCTAGGAAGCGTCCTCGCATGCATCCGTGTGCATCTTCATCTTTGCAGCCTCCGCCACCACCACCGCCCTCACAACCAAGCGAGGATGTCTACTCAATGAAAGGAATGTATGCCATGCTACAGGATATATAGCAGACGCAACAGCACCATACAACAGTGTACACCGGTATTTAGGACACGACGAACTGGTTACTTGACAACCAAATGGCTATCTTTGAAAATGAGTGCCTCATCCTTGCCAACCAACAACATGTTCATGACAGGTTGCATAGGATGGAGATGCAGCAGCAACCCTTCTATGATCACTACTGGAGCCAGAACTACTTTGGGGGGTTTCCACAGCCTCAACCCATGCCCCAGTATGATCTAAGTTTTCAGGGGCAGTACCCATCCTGGGACCCCACGGCCCCACAGTACCCCCCTCCGCCAGAAGAGTGATCGGTACCTCTATTCCAACCTTTAAGATTGTTTTTGACTATGAGGCCATAGTCGAATTCAAGCTTGGGGGGGTGTTGGAACAACTCTATCCTTTAGTTTTCTTACTTTTTAATTTTTATTGTTTTGTTTCTTGTCATTTAGTTTTTGCAATCTTAGTTTGTTTGTAGGATCCACACTCTATCTAGTGTAATTGTGGATGTCTTAAGTCTGGTGTCATCTCAATTGCTTGTACATGGGAATTAAGGGAAAATTAAAAGAATTTGAGTGTTCGCAAGCTTGTGTTGTTCAACCTTGAGCACATAACTTAAGAAAATGATTGGTTTTGTCAACTCTAAAATAGAAAATCACAGCTGTACATTCCTAATGATTCATGAAAAGTGGACGGAATTGGTTGTGTGAGCTTAAACTAACCAAATGATAATGAGACTCTAATTTGAAGTAAGAGAGAGAAACCTCTTAACTAATACACAGGTCAGTAAGGAGGGACACATGATAATTTTCAAAGGTTCAGTCAATTAGTCTTGTGATCTTTCCACCTCATTGTTTTTCACAATCCACCTTAAGAATTGGAAGTACATTATGGTTTTAATCTTTTTGATTGCATTTCATGTAGATAGGTCTTGCATTGCAAAGTATTCTCACATGTCTTGCATGAAAATAAAAAAAAAGTAGTTATACATGCACATTATCCTTAGGTGCGTTTCATTTAGCTGCATTCATAATTTTTTTTATGCATACAGTACATCATGTATCTTATTTCTTCTTTAAGGGTGATTAACCTATTCCATACCTTCATAAATGCTTCAAATATTTAAGCTATGCAGAAAAAGTGAGCCCAACAAATAATTCATTTTCATTTATGGATGTAAGGGCCTAATAATAAAAAAAATGAAAAAATGGAAAAAAAGAAAGAAAAAAGAGAGAAAGTATTGAGAAGCGAGTAGAATAAGAGGGAGAAAGGAACATAGTCTCACCTGCATTTTAAGATGAGTAAGTACATGATGTAGATCAGTTAGATATTCCATCTCATCTTGAGACGGGATGTTAGTGCATGCATCATTCCACCCAATTATAGGCATTAGGGCATTTTCATGTGCAAATGCATCATTTAGGGAATTTTGTTTTATGCATGTTGAAATCGTATAATGCTACCATTTCTTCTATGAGCCACCCATTTCATCCACCCATTGCTCGAATTGGTAGGCCACCGTGATTTTCTCCTCACTTGTGAATATCAGGAGAGCTACTTCCATGTGGATGGTAGTTAGGGCGAGCAACATAGTATAGGAGATCACAAGATGCACCGAGTCTGAACGACGAATTTTATTATGTTAACTACCTTATATGATAGTGTTCATCAGTTTTGAGGTAGATATCTTTTATGGATGATTACTGTCACCTTTAGGGTAATTATCATTCCGTGGTTAGTGATGGCCGGGATGTGAATGTCCGGTGGGGGTCATATGGTAATGTTGTTGTGATGATCTGTTCTTTAGTTGACCCTAGCAATTCTATTCTAAGGTTTTGTTGCTCGAGGGAGAGCAATGTTCAAGCTTAGGGGAGTTTGATGCGATGATTTTGAGTCACATTTATAGACATATTTTACTTGTATTTTATGCATTTATTAGTCATTTTGGTGGTTAATATTGCATAATTCATCTACTTTGGTCTATGATCCTTCTCTATGTCAAATATCCCTTATTTCAGTATTTTGAGCATAAATTATTACAAGAATATGTTTTGTTTCGGCTTATGTGGTTTCATGTTGAAATTTTAGGAAAAACAAATATCTACTGCTGTCGATACCATCGAAACGACCACAGGTTGCTAGCCGCAAGGAGCAGAAGGAAGTCGATACTAGCGACTGGAGAGTCGATGGTATCGATTTACCATCAGGTTGCTGGCGAGAAGAGAGTCGATACTATCGACACAAAAGTCGATACCATCGACAAGTGGAGCTACAATGACACAAAAAGACAAAACCGTCGCCTCAGGTTGTCGATACCATCGACTCGCGCCGATGGTATCGAGCTAGCATCAGGCACAACAACGAAGAAAAAGAAGAATTGCCGATACTGCACAAGGTCGATACCATCGACCCGTTTCGATGGTATCGACACCGTTAGATACAAGTTTGCTTCAGATCGATCTAAATCCAACTGTTGTGATTGTTGGTATGTATGCCCTAAGAGCCAATCATGGGATGATTGGTGGGATACATTAATATTGATTTGATAAACATCAAAGGCAAGCTTCCAATTCTTTCTGGTTCAGTCATATGAGATAGTGATAGAACATATTGAATGTCTAGAGAATGACAGTACTCAATGACGTATGCTTTCAGGTTAAGGACCTGAACGATGAGATCATACGGATGCTAAGAGTTTGTACATTCTTGCTATGTCCCTAGTCGGATGTCATTGTGGAAGGTAGATAGATAGCAATGACACACAAGACTAGATTGTGGTGTTGGTTGATGACAGAATCTCATTAGTCATGATATAGAGATATCAAACCAAACACATAGGTACTTGTTAGAGAACAAGGTACCGGACAGACCCACCGTGAGTTTGACACATGGAACCATGAGATGGTAGTCATAGTCAGTACTCACAGTGATGGTGGTGAGTGTGATTCTTAGACCTGAAATCACTACACTCAACACATGTCGTTGGGCACACTTTGACATCATCAAACGCAGTCCTGAAACATGGGTTGTTATAAAGGTGATGATTGGGTGGCTTTGACACATGGGGCTTTTGAGGGGTGAGTGATAGATATGGGATTTGTCCCTCCTGAGGGAGTTTGATATCCAAGGCCACTTGATGAGTAGGATTGAGATAGGCGTGCGCACGCATGTGTGAATCAGTATGTGATATTGATGTCATACATATCTCGTTCAATCTGCTCTGAGATGAAGAAAGTGAATGAACGTTGACAGGATGACAGTTCCATGCCTTGAGTTCATTCGGGATATCAGTGACAAAGGAATTATACATTCACTGTAACACCATTCACGGATTGTAGGATGAAAGTTGTTCTCCAACTTTCTACTTTCACTTGGGTAGCACTGATGTGTGACTAGGCACCGCTCTTTGCTTGTGAAGTCATAAGTGTTATGGACTTTCACTGCCAACGTGAAATGGACCTGCAGGGTCACACACATAGGATTTAACCTGGAAGAGGAGTTTTGTCCACAAGCAATGTTTAGATTGATTACTAAAGGAGTTTAGTAGTTCAATTAAACACTCAATCAGTCGATGGCTCAATATTGTATGGTTCAAGGTGTTGGACGCATTGATTGGAGTATCAGATTGATTGAAATCGCAATTGACTGATTTTGCCCAACCTGTGCTCCCAACCGATCAGTTCATGTGATGAACCGGTCGGCTGAGGTTGCTGAACCGGTCGGCTCAAGTGTTGATCCGATCGGATCAAGCCCAGGGTGAAACGAGCGGTTCAAGTGTTGAACCGATTGGTTCAACTGGTGCAACCAAGAAAATTGGGAAAGTCAGGTCGGTGAGAATTTTCCTTGCGTTTCACTTGCCCAATTTGATTGGAACAAGGATTGGTATTCGATACCAATTAGAAATGAAAGTTGAAAAGTCAACCGGGAACTAATCAGGACCACGAACCGACCGGTTCAGAAGTGAACCGATCGGCACATGGGTCCCAACCGATCGGTTGGTGCTCCAACCGACCGGTTTAGGTCCCCAACCGACCGGTTCACTTGTGAACCGATCGGTTCAGGTTGCGAGTTGGTTGCTTTTTGTGGAAAATCTCGAACCCTTCTACTCCTGCTTTAGTCCCGTATTGCCGGGCACAGAGAACCCTGTCCCATGACCCGCCTATATATAGGGGTATTGGGGGCTTCTCAAAGTACAACTCAATGCAAGACGGTTGCTTTGCGAAGTTGTCGTTCTCTCTGGTTTTGGTAACCGTGAGAGATCCCGAGCAAGTGCTTCCCGCAAAAGGGAGGTGCAGCAAGGGAAGGACAACTGCAGTTGCAACTGGTAGCAGGAGAGTGTGTTGGCGACTAGTACGTCAACAGGAGGGTGCGACTCCTTCCACTTCCTTATGGGACAAGGAGAGTGGAGTTCCAGGTGGTCCGTGTGGACTACTACAGAGGCGGGAGGACACTGCCGCTTAGGAGGACAACTGTCATCCGACAGTCCGGTAGGAGGAGGAGTCGTCAGTCCCGGTGTGACCAGGAGCTGCACAGACACCGTCTAAGACCGGAGTTGAAGACCGCGCATTGCGCGAGGTATTGTCGCCGAGCAAGCCTCGGGACAAGGTATGATTCCACAAACCATCCTTTCCTATTATATAGACGTTGACGCGTTTCCTCGGTATGGGTTGGGGAGAAATTTTTTTTTGTTTCTGCTGCCTTCTCCGTCTCCCCTAAAACCCAACAGTGGTATCAGAGCCACGTCAACTGCTCTATATTTTAGGAATATCGATATGATCGATTTTGGTTTGTCGCCTTTATTTATTGCATGTGATGCGAATAATATCGGCTTTATGCATGTCCAATCCTAAGCCACAAATCCCTAATTACATATATGATATGTATTATTAATGCACTTGATACGCGTCGCCCTTAAACGAGTTTTGTGGTGGATGTGTGTAGCATGATTATGGCCTATAAACCCCTATCTGTGTGTGGTTGTTTGTGGTTGCTTGCATCTCGGTCTGCGCACCGATCTTCCCTCTCTTATTCCTGATGTAACTCGAAATAATTCGAGATTCTTTCCTACCTTTACTCCCCCCGAATGTAAATCGGGGTTTCCCTTTTAAAGCAATGTAATAAATAGGATAGATTTTTATTTCCTGTTATGTCAAAGACCGGCGAACATCAAGACGACAGCTGAAACGATCGGTTCAAGGAGTGAACCGATCGGTTGACGTTCCAGACGGTCGGTTCAAGGAGTGAACCGATCGGTTGATGACCGGTTCGAGGAGCGAGACGAGCGGGTGGCGGACATGACGAGATGCACGACGACCAGGCGAACCGATCGGTTGGAGGAGCCAACCGATCGGCTGGTGGCACCCAGACGACCGGATGGAGAGTACATATCATTCATGTGATGAGTTGATCAACTCGGATGGCAAGGCACAGAGTTCATCTTGTACAGGTTGCATTTGATGTAGACCTAGATGACCGTGATTCCTCTTGGCTCGAGGAATCACATTAGGATGGCCATAATCATCACTTTTTATCATTTGTGCATGTTTTCTGTGGGATATAGCATGTATATGATACGTACTATGTATTGTGGTGATTGGATATGTATATGTATATAAAACCAAATCCCTCATTAAAATATTAAGTTTTAGATGCCTTCCAAATGCGACACACGTGAAAAGCTTGATCGACCAAGTGTGGGCACGCCCAAGCGTGGTGCACCGTCTATCTCGTGGAAGCGTGAAGGATGAATGTGTGGGTCTGCCCAAGCAGGGTGCATGTTCATCGTGTTTGCTTTGGGTCGGACTTAACAAGGTGACCTAGATAGGATCTAGCGCCTTGAGGCATGGAGATGATCATTGCAAGGAGTTGTAGATGACATCTTATCAAGAGTTGCATATGATGCAATTGGCAAAAGTTGCCTACCTGAGAGATCTATGTTGTGGGTGACAGCCCAAGCTGGTCCATGACTTAGAGGATTTCAGGATCTTGCCCACTAGAAGGTTGTACGCTGCAATCTTCTAAATTGATGGTGAGGGCTATCAATTTGAACTAAAATAGTGGGAGCGATAATTAATTAAAGGCCTAATTTTATCATCAACTTTTCAAATCAATCAAACAAGTCAAAAGAGTTATGGACTAAAATTGCATATAATTCCTTTTGTTAAAATAAATGGTTAATCAACAAATCACTTTATTTGCGATCGGTCTTTGAAACCAACAAATTAAATGGGAATAATTCCACGACTGGTTAGGATGGTGAGAAGTGTTCTCAAAGAGCGAAAGCTCCAAGTCCTAGTTATACCAGAACCAGATGAACTTGATCCCACCACATCAATGGCTGAAAGTATGCTTATGAAAGCATACCGAGGATGACATTGATGAGGAGTGCTTGATGTTGTGTTCTCTGAACTATGAGTTGCAGAGACAACATGAGACATATGATGTCTCCAAGATACTGTCCTAGTATGTCATGACAGAAGGAGATCTAGTAAGGTATTCACACACTCAATGAGATTGGGTATGTGGAAAACCTGACTGAGAAGGATTCCCTCTGAGCCAAGGGTTGGCTATTGGTATGATACTACAAATGTTGTGAGAATCATACAATTCATGATAAGCTACAACATGAACGACTTTGACAAGCGTTGACAAAATTGTTGGACATGTTGAGGATAGTAGAGGCAAAGATAAAGAAAGACAAACCATAATCTTTGATGTGATCAAAGAAAAGGTAATTCTTAAGGGCAAGGACAAGGGCAAAGCTAAGAAGTGTTCTGATGCTAGCCAAAAATCCAAGCCGTCTTCAGCCTCAAGGCACATGGGGAAAGGGTGTATGAGGGATTGCCCTCTGTATCTGGAAGAACAAAAGAAGAAGAAGGAGGGGATGGAGATCTCCACCTAAGGTATCATGAAATGAACCGCTTCTTTATCTGAGGTATATGATACCAAGATATGGATATGTCATATATGATATGTAATATCCACAAAGAAGTGATGGCCTTTGTGAAAGGACCAAGAAAGAAATACCCATCATTGGAGCAAGTGTTGCTGCCATAGATAGGAGTATCTTTCAGTTTATTTCAGCCTAAAGGGCACGAAATAGAGTTGAGAACTGCTATTTCATATATTGCCAATAGATAGAAACACTTTATTTTTGCATATTGTATGACAATGATGGCAATTAATAAAGTTGATGTTTCAATCTTAAAGATATGATCTTTGTGGCAATGCCTTGTTTATCTTGTAATACATGGTATGTATAAGATAAAATGATATCTAAAGTTATTGATAACTCAAACAATTAAATTAGCATATATCATAAGAAATTCATTTCTAGTTTCCATATGATGGATAAATCTAGACTCTTTTGGTTAGAGAACCAGTAAGAAACATGAATATCTTGGACATGATTAATCAATCTTCACTAATGGTAGTGGGAGAATGATTATCCTATTAGGTATAATACATGTGATGTATTCACATACCTATTGGGACAAATGCTAATACTTCAAATGGTGTTTAGAGAAATACCAATATGAATATCTTGAAGTGTTCAAGATTATCATAGATGAAGTACAAATTTGGTAAAGTATTAATTCTTGATGAGATCAAAGAATGAAATACTTGGACCAAATGTTTGAGATCCTTATGAGTGATTATGATAGTGTATCATAGTGAACTCATGATTAAGGCATGTTGATGTCTAAATCAAGAAGGAATCATACTATAAGGAGCTAGAGAATGATTATCGAATAACTGAATTCTTCTTAATAAAAGGATACCCCACACTAATAAAGGACATTAAGAATCACAAGGAGTTGTGAGTTCTTATATCCTTGACAGATACACCTCAATTATCTATGTGATGAGTTGTTCATATGATGAGTCAACTATCTTGATAAGATATGAGGAACCAAATTTTGAGTTATGGTTTATGACCATCACATCCTAAATGACATCCATGTCAACCATAAGGTGTGACCTTGATGGTAGCACTCATTGGAAGAAATCCATAAGTGCAAATGAGTCTTAAATGTTAAGACACATGGATACCATTTGAGAAGGATGATGCTTGTTGATTGCAACTTAATGACTGAGACATTTGGCATATGGATACTAAAACCGCATTCCTATGAGGAATAAAACCAGGATGTGTACGTGACACAACCTATAAGGTTTATGAATCCACTAATGCAAATGAAGTCTATAAGTTACAATGGACTAATCAATGTGATTGATTGAGTACAAGCAACTCAAAATTGGATCTTTATTTTGATTATATAGTCAAAGGGTTTGACTGATATGTCAAAGATAAAGAAGGGATCTGTGATTTAGTGGGAGTATATTCACATTCCACATATTGATGTGAAATGGAAATGTTCTAAAATGGAAATCCAAAAGTGGAAATTATCTTTAAGGAAGATAGAGATGTTTCCTATGTGATAGGAATGGAGATCTATAGAGATAGTTCTCGGAAAATCTCTTGACCTGGAAAGAGAAAACATACATTGGCAATCTGTACTGAAGTGTTCAGTATGCACAGATTCAGTGGGAGAAAACTTGTCCATGCTACATGGAGTTAGTATCCCAAGGCCAAGTATCCAATTCTTATGAAGAATGGGAACACTAAGAATAGATATGGATCTATCATGTATGTAATCATCCCATTGTCTTACATGTATGGACATGGCAAGAATAAAATGCATTCATCATCTTGTATGTAGGACATGGCAATATGATGTGCTCATCCTGATAACTCGTCTGTAGGACATGACGAGTGGATGTCTGTAAGAACTTGATAAGTACTTGGGAAGTACCAGTTCTATGGAGATAAGGAAGAGTTCGATGTAAAGAGTTACATTGATGCAAACTTCCGGAAGGACAGAATCAATCGCAAAATATACATAAGATGTATAAAAGTGAAAGTTTGTTGATAATTGGAAGTGTTCCAATAAAACCATTTAAAGGGAAATGCCGAGTATCTATGTGTTAGTGAACAGCAGTAGATACTATATGGATCTGGAAGTTCATGAGATGAACTCATATTCCACTCATTGATGACAAGTCCGGAATCCTTGATCATGCAATGTGGCTAAAGGTTAGCAAAGGAATACTAGATCGCATATTACGACAACTCCATCTCATACGTATGACGTACAGCGAAGAGATGTGAGACATGCAATTTGTACAGACTTTGGCAAGGTGTTGCCACTACTCACTATGTTCGCAATAGAGCACAATAACATGTGGGACATGTTTGAAGATCACTATGAATATGATTCATGGGTGATTGGCTCGCAGTGCAAGTGGGAGTCTGTTGGTATGTATGCCCTGAGAGCCAATCATGGGATGATTGGTGGGATACATTAAGATTGATTTGATAAACATCAAAGGCAACCTTCCAATTCTTTCTGGTTCAGTCATATGAGATAGTGATAGAACAGATTGAATGTCTAGAGAATGACAGTACTCAATGACGTATGCTTTCAGGTTAAGGACCTGAACGATGAGATCATACATATGCTAAGAGTTTGTACATTCTTGTTATGTCCCTAGTCGGATGTCATTGTGGAAGGTAGATAGATAGCAATGACACACAAGACTAGATTGTGGTGTTGGTTGATGACAGAATCTCATTAGTCATGATATAGAGATATCAAACCAAACACATAGGTACTTGTTAGAGAACAAGGTACCGGACAGACCCACCGTGAGTTTGACACATGGAACCATGATATGGTAGTCACAGTCAGTACTCACAGTGATGGTGGTGAGTGTGATTCTTAGACCTGAAATCACTACACTCAACACATGTCGTTGGGCACACTTTGACATCATCAAACACAGTCCTGAAACATGGGTTGTTATAAAGGTGATGATTGGGTGGCTTTGACACATGGGGCTTTTGAGGGGTGAGTGATAGATATGGGATTTGTCCCTCCTGAGGGAGTTTGATATCCAAGGCCACTTGATGAGTAGGATTGAGATAGGCGTGCGCACGCATGTGTGAATCAGTATGTGATATTGATGTCATACATATCTCATTCAATCTGCTCTGAGATCAAGAAAGTGAATGAACGTTGACAGGATGACAGTTCCATGCCTTGAGTTCATTCGGGATATCAGTGACAAAGGAATTATACATTCACTGTAACACCATTCACGGATTGTAGGATGAAAGTTGTTCTCCAACTTTCTACTTTCACTTGGGTAGCACTGATGTGTGACTAGGCACCGCTCTTTGCTTGTGAAGTCATAAGTGTTATGGACTTTCACTGCCAACGTGAAATGGACCTGTAGGGTCACACACATAGGATTTAACCTGGAAGAGGAGTTTTGTCCACAAGCAATGTTTAGATTGATTACTAAAGGAGTTTAGTAGTTCAATTAAACACTCAATCAGTCGATGGCTCAATATTGTATGGTTCAATGTGTTGGACGCATTGATTGGAGTATCGGATTGATTGAAATCGCAATTGACTGATTTTTCCCAACCTGTGCTCCCAACCGATCAGTTCATGTGATGAACCGGTCGGCTGAGGTTGCTGAACCGGTCGGCTCAAGTGTTGAGCTGATCGGATCAAGCCCAGGGTGAAACGAGCGGTTCAAGTGTTGAACCGATCGGTTCAACTGGTGCAACCAAGAAAATTGGGAAAGTCAGGTCGGTGAGAATTTTCCTTGCGTTTCACTTGCCCAATTTGATTGGAACAAGGATTGGTATTCGATACCAATTAGAAACGAAAGTTGGAAAATCAATCGGGAACTGATCAGGACCACGAACCGACCGATTCAGAAGTGAACCGATCGGCTCATGGGTCCCAACCGATCGGTTGGTGCTCCAACCGACCGGTTTAGGTCCCCAACCGACCGGTTCACTTGTGAACCGATCGGTTCAGGTTGCGAGTTGGTTGCTTTTTGTGGAAAATCTCGAACCCTTCTACTCCTGCTTTAGTCCCGTATTGCCGGGCACAGAGAACCCTGTCCCATGACCCGCCTATATATATAGGGGTATTGGGGGCTTCTCAAAGTACAACTCAATGCAAGACGGTTGCTTTGCGAAGTTGTCGTTCTCTCTGGTTTTGGTAACCGTGAGAGATCCCGAGCAAGTGCTTCCCGCAAAAGGGAGGTGCAGCAAGGGAAGGACAACTGCAGTTGCAACTGGTAGCAGGAGAGTGTGTTGGTGACTAGTACGTCAACAGGAGGGTGCGACTCCTTCCACTTCCTTGTGGGATAAGGAGAGTGGAGTTCCAGGTGGTCCGTGTGGACTACTACAGAGGCGGGAGGACACTGCCGCTTAGGAGGACAACTGTCATCTGACAGTCCAGTAGGAGGAGGAGTCGTCAGTCCCGGTGTGACCAGGAGCTGCACAGACACCGTCCAAGACCGTAGTTGAAGACCGCGCATTGCGCGAGGTATTGTCGCCGAGCAAGCCTCGGGACAAGGTATGATTCCACAAACCATCCTTTCCTATTATATAGACGTTGACGCGTTTCCTCGGTATGGGTTGGGGAGAAATTGTTTTTGTTTTTGCTGCCTTCTCCGTCTCCCCTAAAACCCAACAATGATATTTTGGCAACCTAACTCAGTGATTATACCTAATGACGGCGGCTAAGAGCAATCTATCACGTCATTAGCCGCTGCACACGTCCCGAGAAGGTGTGGAGAGAAGAACGGAGCCTAGAAGCACGCCCCAGCCATTCCGGATGCCGAAGAAGACGTTTTTCCACCACCGAAGGTGGGAGATCGCGTATTCTACACCAAGGAGCGCTTAGATCTTCTCTGTTCAGGGGTTTCACCACTCAATCACGTTTTTCTCCATGTTTCCCCTTTTCTCTACCATGTTTTTCTTTGAGATGAACATGCAGGGCTAATCCCCTTTATCTTTAGGACGGGGAGTAGCCCGAGGAAGCATTGTATGACGATTTTATCATAGTAATTCATCATTTATCTCTCAAATCTGTGGCATGAATTCGTTTTCTCAATTATATTGTTATGCTTGATCACCATAATAATAATCTAATGCCTTTAATTACTTTGAAAGAAGAATTAACGGTTGAAAAGAGATGACTTTCACATTAATTGACAAATCCCTTGAACAAGGTGGTGTAAGGTTAATGGTGGATACCCAGAGATGGACTTTAATGCACCTAGTTTAGGGTATATGTTACTATGACGGTGGAACCGACCTAGACATAGGTAGTGAATTGTACCACGACAGTGGGCAATTCTGATTACATGCCACTACCCGGATAGAGAGATGAATCTGAGTGACTATACTAGAAATTCATACAATGATAACCTGCGGTGAAACCACAATCCTAAAGATCTCCACCTGAATTGATTAAACTAAACCTTTAATCGATTATTTTGTTTTGTTTCATTTTATTTTCTTTTAATTTTACAACAACTTCCAACTATTTAACCGGTCTAGCTAATTGCGAGTAGTTAGTAGTAGTCTCCGATAATTCAGTGTCCCTGAGTTCGACTCGGGCCTCACAAAGGCCTATATTACATTGACGCGTACACTTGCGTTTTACGCACGGAAAATTTGTGTCAATGTTCTAGTTCTAGCGAAATTGATAGACCATAAAGGAAGTATCCTGAGCCATAAGAAGTGATATTATCTCAATTCTATATTAGGTTAGCTTCCACTTTCCTATTTTTTTAATACTAATTTGAATAACTAAATATATGAATAAGACCAATTAATCATACCATCTTAGCGTATACATGTATGATTTAGTATGTTTGTAGAAATTTTAGTAATTTAGTATATTTTAGATTTTAACAACTAAACAATAAAGTATATGATGACATGAAACATAGATTTAGTTGTACTTATTGGTGTATTAAGATTTTTAAATAGAAAATATGAGATCTTGTAATCATCTACAACTATATTCATAACACTAGTTTTATTACATAACAACCCTATATATACACATAAGGTAGAAATATTTCATATTAACCCACCTTTAAGGATATTTTGTATTCATTTCTGTATCAAATTAATCACAACCCTAGATGTATATGTATAGATATACACATATATGTCTTGTTGAAAACGAAATATGGAATTTTGATTTATAATTATGTTAATCAGTTTGATTTAAATGGAAATAATATTATATATATATAAGAAGGTTACAAATATATAAATGTATGATCACATTAATACAAATTTATTTTAGATGATATGTTGGTGGAACAATATATAAAGTTACTATATCCATGTACTACTTATATTTGGGGACATAACCAAGATCTAAGTATATGACTACTGTATATAAAGGTATGTTTAAAACCCTAGATAAGAGCCGTATTTTGATATAAAATGTCTCACATGTTGAAAATCATTGACCCTAGAGACTAACAAATTATATAACATGAGAAATTGACTAACATTTCAAGAACTAAACTAGAGAAAATAATTATATACTTACGTATGATACCTATATGGAAATATATAAACTATGACTATGCAGAGAATATGGAATAGTAAGCGCAGATGGAAATCTAATCCTAAATAACTAGAATGGATCCCAAGACATTGGTAACAATATTTTTCTAATTTGTTTCTATGCCTTCATCAATATGTGGAGTCATTCCAATTGTGGTTTCTATAGAACTTTGGAGTCCTTGAGGTAATGTATTATCTACCAATTATCGTGATATTTTATCCCTCTTGAACTACACTCATATAGCCATGTATCTCCGATTGGAGGTCACCACAACTGTGTTGAATACTAAATCTTATTGAGGTGATTGGATAATTTGGACTTTTCATTAGTACAAAGTTCTATTATCCACTAGATCTATGAATTGTACATTCATGGGTCATATCCCCCAACCCTACACAGTGAATATTGGGCTTAGAGGTTCCTTGGGGGTTTATGGTTATGTGGGGTCAAAGTGGTAAAATGATAGGTAGGGGGCAATAAGGTTAGGTGGTCACCATGGTCATGGTGGATGAAAATGGTTGTGTTATCAAGATGGAATGATAAAATTAAATCTAAGGTTTTGAAAGTGAAGTGGCATGTCCATGGTCGGTACACCAACTGTGGTGGCTTAAGGGTATAATGACCAAGGCAGGAGCCACAATTGTGGTGGAGGTAGGACGGAATCTTGAAATGTTACTAACTTGGTCGTATTAGGCGACATGACCATGCTGATCTTTGGGCACCACAACCATGTTGATGATAGCAGTTGTGGTGTTTGGGTGTCCTAGATCTTGGTCGAGCCTATGATTTGAAATTTAAAAGCACAGGCATTGCAAAGTACAATGGCCATTTTAAGGGCTTTGGCATATACTTTGGTCTTTGAAGTATTCATTTAAGCCGATCCTTGCTTCAACTCGTTCATTGTTTACTTGGCGGTAGGTTGGGTAGATTTAGGGTCACTTTGGTCTTCTCCATGATTAGGGAAGTCCTAGGATAATTGTTCTTCTCTCTCTTCCATAAATAAGTGCCAAAGTACCTATTAAAACATGCTAGAGAAACCAAAAGTGCATTTTTCATGAAATGATACTTATTGGGAATATCATGTATTATACATATCTTGTTGTGTATAAGAGGCAAAGTAATACAAGATGCTGAGCCAAACTTGGACTCCATCATAATTCATCCATGTAGAATATATTTCTAGGTTTATTTGATGAGAAATGTGGATGTGCACATGGTGTGTGGTTTAGGTACTACAAGAAATACATGAGATTTTATATCATGTTATGCTATTCACAATAGTACATGTATAACCAATGCAAGAAAATGTCTTTAATCATACTTCTTGTTCAACATTCTAATTATTATTGTCTTGTTTAAATTACTTATAAATGTGTTGTAAGTAATAAAAATGTTTGGCTATTATATCATATTCTAGGGACTTGGGGTTTCATACCGTGGTTTTCCACATAATTTCAGGTGACCGATCGAATACTAGGTAGTTTTGATGAGGACCATTCTAGTAGTAGATGCCATTTATCTGAAGGTTGGTGATACACGTGTGCCAGGTAGTGTCCTATGCTATCAAACGTTTGATGAAGATAGGTGATTTTTACGTGTTTGAGTTAGGGATAGTAGATTTGTCCATATACGTAGGTCCTAGATGGAAATGTTTTTGTAAAGTTATTGTATACCTACCTTTCGATTTTGACATGTGCACCTTGTATATGTAGCACATTTATATGAGTTTTATACTATATTATTATGTCTAGTATCTCATGTCCTTTGGTATAGGTATAACTGAGGTCACCATATTTTGTGAATGCAAATAGAACTTTGGGAATTTATAAAAGTGCAAGGGATTTGTAGAGATCCCTCTCTCTTAGAATTTTGAAATTTTTGAACTCGTGTTGAATTAACATAACTATTTGTTGATGATGATTGTTGGTTTAATCAATTGTTTTTGAGTATATTTTAACCTTGTGGCAATGGGACGCCACATACATCCTCTGAAATACAACCACTATGAATAGTGCATTCACTTTTGTATTGTATAATCTCTCTCCCTTGATTTTCTTACTTGTACAATGATCTTGAGAAATATTTTGAAGCTATAATGAACTTTTTATAAGTGGTCTTTGCTCCATTCACCCTCCTTAGCCCATTTAGGCCCAACAACTTTTTTTTAAGTGGTCATTTCTCCATTCCCACCAAAAGCAATCCAGTTTCCTTGTTCCTATAAGAACTAAAGATCATGGTAAAATAATGATGGGGCACACTTAATTATTTTCCTCCACATTTGGAATTACACATGATGTGTTATGCTATTTTTTCTATTGGCAGTGAGTAAGTGTTATGACCCCATCTTTTAGATTCTACAATGGTAAATAACAATGAGGACCACAGGGATTTAGAGACACATGCTAAGTTTGAGGGACATCCATGGTAGTTCAAATGAAAATGAAACAATTTAGGGCCTTTCAGGACCAAGACCACACACTCAATAATAACTGTTGAGTAAGTCCATAATTCGCAGTTACACTAGCAAATGGGAGAGTGGTTACAATATAAGAGCCTCACATATGTGGCTCACTAATAGACGTGAGTAGTTATGGGGTATAACAAATTCATATAAGGAGTTACCATGAAGACATGTGATAAATTGCATTTATGATTGAACCTAAATCTAGGGAGGTGTGTCCCCATGCATGTGCCATCTAAGGTCCCTTACATGTCTGAGTGGGGAACTTGTTATCCAAGTTTATGTAATGTAGTGGGTATAGTGGAAGGTTTTGTACAACCTCACAAGCTCCAGATGTCCCTTCAATGAATATACAATCTTGCATAAACATTCTTTAAATACATAGGAGTACTAGGAAGACACATATAAATGGAGAAGCCACAACTCAAGAATGAACCTATAAATTAGTTCGGGGCTTTGGCGTATGCTTGTTTAATACATATATGTGTTGGTTAAAACTAGATTATTGCATTTTCCTTTTGTATTTCGAGCATCCCTTTGAGTCCGTCATCAATTCATCAATGATAGAAATATTAAATGAAATGAGGAATGAGTTCTTCAGATCCATACCGTTGGTATATATGCCCACAGAGCCAATCATACGATGTTTTTAATGGGGAATTATATACCTAATTTGATAATAATAAAGGTAACTCCATCTATTAACTTTGTTTCAATCATTAGATGATGATACAAACATAGTAGATATCTAAAGAATGATGTTACTTGAGGACATTTGTCTTCAAACTTAGGAACTAGACAATGAGATCATATGTATGATAAGAGTACATGCATTCTTGTTATGTTCCTAGTCACACATTATTGTGGAAGCAAAATAGATAACAATAATACATAAGACTAGAGTGTGTGTTGATTGATGACAATGTGTCATTAGTCATAATATGGGATATCAGGTCAAACACATAGGTACATGTTATAAAATAGTGTATCGAACATACCCTCCTTGAGAGTGATACATGGAGACCACAAAATGGTAGTTAGAATCATCTCTCACAGTGATAGTGGTGATTGTGGTTCTTAGACCTAAAGTCACTACACTCATCACATGTGGTTTGATGTATTTTACATCATCTAATGTGACCTTAAATAAGAGTTGTGATAAAGGTGATGCTTGGGTACATTGTGACACATGGGGATTGATTGTGAGTGATGTAGATGGAATTTGTCCCTCTTATAGGAGATTGATATCAAAGAAAGTTGATAAGCGAGACTGAGAAACATATGACCATATTCACGTGACTCAATATGTGATATGTGAGATCTCATGCATCTCATACAATCTACTCTAGTTCAAGGAACATGGATTGAACATTGTGAGGATGGAAATTCCATGCCTCAAGTTCAACTGGTATATCAGAAACATAGGCACCATAATATCACAATAACACTAATGACTGATTGTAGGTTGAAATTGTTCTCCCACCTCCCAAATACTTGGGTAGCAATGATGTGTGCTAGTACCACTCATTGCTTGTGATGTCATAAATTAGTTATGGACATTCACTACCAACATAACTTGAGACCTATAAGGTCACACACATAGGATGCGCCTTGAATAGGAGTTTACTCATGAATAAGGTTTAACTTGATTACTAAACTATTTAGGTATTCAATTTAAATAATATTTGCTGAAAATTCGCTTATAGGGAACATGAGTCGTCTGACTCAAGTGTTGAGTCAACCAATTCAAGTGTCAAGTCAAATTGATGTACAATTGCTGAACTGGAATGTGAATTGAACGGTTCAGAATGTGAATTGAGCGACTGAGAAATTGGTAAGACCAGATCAAGCATTGATGCTAACGTCATGTTGTGCATTAATCATCACATTGAAAGACAATATGTTTGTGAATAGGAAATATAGTGAACTGACTGGTTCAAGTGTTGAATCAATTGATTCACATGCAAACTGACTGATTCGAATGTGAACTGACCGATTCATGATCCACAACAATTAAAAATTCATGACAGTACATCTCTTTGACTCCCACTTGATCTAGAAACCTCGACCTTCCTATAACTAGTGGGGTAGTCAAGAATTTTGGAAGAGATATTTAACATTGACAAACATTATTCTCTCATAATTGTGGTAACCTGAGATCACAAGCAAGTCTTACCCGTAAAATGGAGAGACAACTAGGGAGAACAAGTCAACACTAGCATGTTGATATCAAAGGGACAACTCCTTCTTGTTGGCTCTAGGAAGTGCAACAATGAGTTTCTGGTGGTCAGCGTGGACTACGTAGAGGGGTGGAGGATATCATCATCACACTAGGAGAACACCATCAACCATCGTCTATGGTGTTGCATTAGGAGGTCGTTTCCGGTGAGTGTTTGAATGCTTCATAAAGAAGAAGAATGAGACATTATGAGGATTGTTGATGGACTTGGTCCAGGACTAGGTATATACCTCGCAAACCCTTTTTCTTAAATGCATCATTGTTGATGCTATCTGCTAGTTTGGGATTCATGCATATTTTTTTATTTTCCATTGCCTTATCTGCTGCCCCTAAATCCCAACAATGGTACCAGAGCCAAGTAATTTACTGTGTATTGGGATTTGATCGATATGATCGAATTTCATCTTATCATTTTTATTTCATGCAATGTGAATATTTAAAATGATTGATGTGCCTTTCCAATTAAATACCACATATGATCCCTATATATATGTATATATATGATATTGTTGGTATGTATGCCCAGGGAGCCAATCGTATGATGATTGCAATGGCAAATTTTGTAAATGATTTTGTTAATAATAAAGTCAATCTTTCAATATATTTTGCTTTATTCAGTTTTGAGATAACTAGGTAACATCACAAATGTTTCAAGAATGATATTACTCAATGGCGCATGTCTTCAGGTTGATGACCTGAACAACGAGATCATACAGATGCCAAGAATATATACATTCTTGTTATGTCCCTAGTCAGATGTTATTGTGGAAGGATGGCAAACAACAATAACACATAAGACTAGTATGTATGTTGGTTGATGACAAAATATCACCAATCATCAGTGACATAACTAAAAATATCAATTGGACCAGTTCAATACAATAGCTCAAAGGGGCGTAAGAATTGATAATCAAGGGGGACAATATTGATTTTTTTTTTGCTAAAATATATAGAAAATAGAGTGGATATTAATGTAAATTGCAAGGATAGGGCAGGGCACATGCCCACCCTTTCCTATAGGTAGCTTCATCACTGTCAGTCACGATATGTGATATCAAACCAAGCACATAGATTCTTGTTAGAAAATAGTGTATAGGACAGAACCACCATAAGAGTGATACATGAAAACCATGATTGGTAGTCACGATCATCTCTTGTAGTGCTGGTGGTGATTGCAATTCTTAGACCTGAAGTGACTACACTCATCACATGTCGTTCGGTGTCCTTTGACATTATCCACTATGACCTTGAATAAGGGTTGCCATAAAGGTGATGATTGGGTGCATTGTGACACATGGGGATGATTATGAGTGATGTAGATGGGATTTATCCCTCCTATAGGAGTATGATATCCTAGTCACTTGATAACTGAGACTGAGAAATGCATGGCCATGCTCATGTGATTTAATATGTGATATTGAGTTTACATATATCTTATACAGTCTACTATAGTTCAAGGAACATAGATTGAAAGTTGAAGTGGATGATGATTCCATGCCTCGAGTTCAATATGGATATCAGTGAAAAAGGAACTATGCAAACAATGTAACACCAATCACATATTGTAGGTTGAAGCTGTTCTCCAACTTTCCAGTTACTTGGGTAGAAATAATGTGTTGCTAGATACCGTTCATCTCTTTTGATGTCATAAACTAGTTATGGACATTCACTACCAACATAAATTGGAACCTATAGAGTCACACATAGGAAACAATTGGAATAGGATTATATTCTTGAATGATGTTTAACTTGATTACTAAAGTGTTTATGTATTTCATTTAAGTAACAACTGACTAACTGAACTATGAACTGACTGGTTCAAATGTTGAACCAATTTATTGGAGTGTCAAGTTGATTGGAATTGCATTGCCTAAATATTGGTTGAACTATGGCATGAACCAAATGGTTCATAGAGTGAACCGATCAACTCGAGGTCCTAAATGACCGGTTCATGTGATGAACCACCCAGTTCACTGATCAATTCGATTACATCAAGGATAGTGATAGTGTCATGTTGTGCCTTAATTGGATATTAATTGCCAATACAATTGTGATTGGGAAACATGACGAAACTACTGATTCAAGGGTTGAACTAATTGGCTCGCATGCCAATCGATCGATTCACCTATGAACCGATCATTTTCCTACTTGTAGGATGAAAAAATTCATGGAACCCTATATCCTTTGCCTCTCGCACGGACTAGGAACCCTGACCCTCCTATAAATGGAGGGGTACTTGGGGCTTCCTAGACTCAACATCAGTTGCTCTCACAATTGTTGTCTTCCTTAGTTGACGTAACTGAGAGAACCTGAGCAAGTCCTGCCCGATAAAGGGAGGGATAGCAAGGGAAAACAATTGTGGGAGAGCAAGTTGGTGCTGGTACACCAACTAGAAGGGGACAACTCCTTCCCATCTATTCATCTAGAATAATAAGTGTTCTTGGTGATCTGTGTGGACTACTATAGAGGCGAGAAGGCCGTTGCCTACCTCTAGCAGGGTAAGGTCAAGATGCTGTCTGTGGTGATCAACCAGGAGCTGTTGTAGATGCTGTCCAGGTGAAACTTGAAGAAAGCTGCATACTACATTGAGGGAATTGTCACTGGACTTGCTCGAGGACCAGGTATTACCTTGAAACCATCCATCCCATTATAGCGTTGTCGACGTGATTTACTATTCTAAAGGGTAATATGATAGCTAAATTTTTGTTTCCTCTACCTGCTCTATCACCATTATTCCCTATATTTGTATCAGAGCCATGTCAATTTACTATGTTTTGGGTTAATTGATATGATTTGATTTTTGGTTTTCATTTACTTATTACATATGATACATATACTTAAAATGATTAATGTGCATATCTGATTAAAATACCACATATGATCCCAATTAATATATATATATATATATATATATATATATATATATATATATGCAATTTACACACATCACCCAAAAATTTGTTTTTTATGGTAGATGTGAAGCATGATTATGACCAATACCCTAGATGTCTGTGCATGGTGGTTGCGTGTGATTATTCCAATTTATATATCGGTTTGCATATCGAGCCTCCACCTTTTCTTCCAAATGTAAAAGTATTATTCTATCCTTCGTATGCTACCTTCAAATGTAACTAGAGGTTTCCCTATTACATTGTAATATGTTAAATAACATTAGGATAGTTTTAATTTAGTTTTATGATGAAGAAGACAATCAACACTAGATGAGCTGCCTATTTTAGAACATGAGCCGATCTACTGGAGGATTGAAAAGGACTGTGTTGGTATGTATGCCTAGAGAGCTAATCATATGATGATTGGAATGTGGTATTAGATACATGAGTTGATAATAATAAAGGTAATTTTCTCTACTATATTTGTCTCATTCATGAGATGACAACACATACATAGTAGATGTCATAATGATGTTACTCAATGATATATGTCTTCATGTTGATGACCTAAACGATGAGATCATATGTATGATAAGAGTACATACATTGTTGTTATGTCCCTAGTCAGGTATTAATATGGAAGCAAAACAGATAACAATAATACATAAAACTAGAGCATGTGTTGATTGATGACAAAGTCTCATTAGTCATGATATGTGATATCAAGTCAAGAACACATGTACATGTTAGAGAATAGTGTATAGGACAATCCCACCTTGAGAGTGATACATGGAGACCATGGAATGGTAGTCAAACTCAGCTCTCATAGTGATAGTGAAGATTGTGGTTCATAATCCTAAAGTCACTACACTCATCACATGTTGTTCTATGTATTTAGACAACATCCAACGTGACCTTGAATAAGGGTTGCCATAAAGATGATGCTCAGGTGCATTGTGAAACATGAGGATTGAGTGTGAGTGATGTAGATGGTATCTGTCCCTCCTATAAGAGATTGATATCTAGGAAACTTGATAAGCAAGACTGAGAAATGTATGACCATACTCATGTGATTCAATATGTGATATGTAAATTAACATGCATCTCAGACAAACTGCTCTAGTTCAAGGAACATGGATTGAACATTGAAAGGATGAAGATTCCATGCCTTGAGTTCAGTTCAGATATCAGAGACAAAGGAAGTATACGATCATGGTAACACTAATCATGGATTTTAGGTTGAAGTTGTTATCCAACTTTCCAAACTACTGGGGTTAGCAATGATGTGTTTCTAGACATCGCTCATTGCTTGTGATGTCATAAGTTGGTTATATTAATTTATTGCCAATGTAATTTGGGACCTATAGGGTCACACACAGAGGATGCACTTGGAATAGGAGTTTTTTCATTAATGATGTTTAACCTAATTTCTAAAATTGTTTAGATATTCAATTAAATAACTGAAGTTCAAAATTGACCATTTAAAGTGTTGAACCGATTGGTTGGAGAGTCAGGTCAATAGTAATCAACATTGGTTGAATAATGCTTGAACTAGGGGATGAAATGATTGATTCACCAAGTAAAATGACCAGTTCACGGTCCCAACCAATAAGTTCCTATGATGATGTTTAGTGGTCAAATTTGATTGGATCAAGGATTAGTGCTCATGTCATGTTTTGAATTAATTGTGCATTGAATACCAATTTCATTCCGAATAGAAAAATAAATAAACTGACGGATTCACTGGATGAACCAACCAATTCATGCATGATATGAATGGTTGGCTAGGTTAACCGACCAATTCTCCATCTGAAGTTTCCAAAAAATTTGTGAATCCATCCTTTCAACTCCTGCATAGATTGGGAGCCCTGACCCTATCCTCTCCTATAAATAGAGGGTTAGTGGGGGTTTCTCAGACACAACAATTAGCTCTAACAATTGTTGTTCTCTATGATTGTGGTAACCAACAAGGATCCCTAGAAAGTCCTACCCATTGAAGTTAGGGATAGTAAGGGAGAGGCAATTGTAGGAGACCAAATTGGTTCTAGTACACTGACATTCAAAGGGACAACCCTTCCCCATTGGCTCAGGTAGCATAACATGGAGTTCTTGGTGATAAGTGTGGACTGCACTAGAGGTAAGGGGTTTTTACTGCTAGGATGACAATGTCAACCTCTATCCGTGGTGCTAGACCAAGAGGCTATTGACGACAATTGTTCGAGTTCCATTGAACATAAAGCATGATGCTGCCTGAGAAGAAGCTCGCTGTTACTTGGAGAAGAAGCACATTTCTTCTACAAGTGTAATGACACTGAAGTTGTTCCAAGATTAGGTATAACTTTGCAAACCTTCCTTCCTATATATATATATATATATATATATATATATATATATATATATATATATATATATATATATATGGCTAAATATTTGTTACCCACGCGGGTAACGTACCCTTGCTACCCGTCACATGCTGTATTGATTCTTCGTCTGCGCGCCGCCTATTCTCATCACAAATCAACGCGAACGATGCTTCGACTCAGGCTATTCCTCCGTCAAGCCACAGCTACTTCGCCCTACTTCGCCCCACACATGGTCTTCATTCTCCGTCTGCGCGACACCCATTCTCATCGCCAATCTGTCACGAACGATGCTTCCATTCAGGCTATTCCGCCGTCAAGCCATATCTGCTTTGCCCTGCTTCGCCCCCAACTACATAGTGACTGCTTCCTAAGATACATTTACGGTGTGGCTATTGCATCTTGCCCATCCTTCTAGTAGGGGTAATTTAGTTTCGTTACCCGGCACAGGCGGCCTTGAATCTCCGTCTAAGCGGCGCTCATTGTCGTCGCCAATCTGATGCGAAAGACACTTCCATACAGGCTATTCTTCCGTCAAGCCATATCAACCTACATTTCCCCCAACTGCATAGTGACTGCTTCCTAAGCTACATTGACGGCGCGACTATTGCATCTTGCCCATCTTTCCTGTAGAGAAGTGCCCCAATCTGAAAGTGGCGCCCGACCTAGAAGGGAACAATTATCCGCTGTCTTTTTTCTCTCTCGCCTATTCACGACGACATCCCCTACTCAGCTTTGCTCTGGCTACCTCCAGCGGTCTGCAGTGACGACCTAGGCACCTCAAAGGTGCGACGACGCTACAGGACAGGTCAAGCGAATGCTTGCAGAACTTCTCAAGCAGTAGTTTTGATCAATTCTTCTATCTATTAAGGTACTATGTCATTACACATTTGTTGACTTGTTTGAGAATTGCTCCTCTATGGACCTCGCCTGGCCTTGTTTTCTTAATTCATGCCTTCGACGACACTGTGATTTGTAATGTGTATACTGATTTTCCAAGAGAATGCTGATTTGTAATGTGTATACCGATGTTTCTATTCAAGTGTGTCTTTCCAACCTTGAAATCCATTTTATTCTGATTTGTACTTTGGAATACTAATCTATCTATACTAATTGACTTATAGTAGAAAATCCAAAAGAATGTGTATTCATCTCTCTGACTATTATATCCCCAATGTGTTTTCTTCTCTCTGACTTTTGTATTCACAATGTGTATACATTTCTCTGACTTTTGTGTTTAAAATAAACCCAATTTTGTGTTTGTATTTTTCATTTTTGAAGCAGTTACTCATTTGTTATGCTGGGTTACTCTTCTGCCTGACAGAGTTACTCTCTGTTGTTTCAGGGTTACTCCTCTGTCCTGCTGAGTTACTCAGATGTATTTGAACTAATCTGAACCTTATTTGGCGGTCGTCCGATTATCAGGTGAACATATTTATAGTCATCGGTTTCAAATCCTTGCCCTTTTTTCTGCTGTTGTGAAGCTCACTTGAAAATCTACATATAAACTTATTTGTACAAGTTTCCTATCTGTATTTTCTTTTTCAATTTAAGTGTTTAGGTTCAACTTGGAAATCTATTTTATTCTGATTTGTAATTTGGAATACAAATCTTCCTTCAATTACTCATTTGTTATGATGAGTTACTCTTTGGCCTGATAGAGTTACTCTCTACTGTTTCAGGTTTACTCCTCTATACTGCTGAGTTACTGTTAGACGTTGTAATGGATCCCAGCCTTGATACAGATGCTGCCAATTCAAATGTTGGCCCTGATAATGATAATGCTAATTCTTATCCATCTGTTGGTGCTTCCACTCTGCCGCCAGCTACAGTTCCTAAAATTGGTCTCCACTTTGGAAGTTTAGATGAAGCTATCTCATTCTATTCTAGCTACGCTGGCATGATTGGTTTTAATATCAGGAAATATGACAACATGTATGAATGGGGAACTAAGATTCTCATTGCCAAATATCTAGTTTGTGACAAGCAGGGTACAATGGGCCATTCTAAGAGGTCAAGAGGGCTTCTGAGCCCCGTTTGTGATGAAGTGGGTAAGTTGTAGGAAAATATGTCTAAGAAGCACAAGCGATCTGTGAAGAGGTGTGGTTGTGGAGCCATGATCCGATTCACATTAGACAAGTCCTCATCCACGTGGGTTGTGACTGCCTTTTTTGAGGAACACAACCACGATCTTGTTGATGATGCACATCTCCGTTACCTGAAGTGTAACTCATCTCTTGATGAAACTAAAAAAGATATGCTTTCTTCCATGATCCAAGCTAACATACCTGTATCGAGACAAATTGCATTGATGGCATCGGAGTCTGGCGGTTATGAAAATCTGACATTTACTAGCAGACAAGCTCATGGACACATCAGTAGCAAGAGGAAAGAGTCGGCTAAGTACGACATCGAAATGGTCTTGGATCGGTTTGCCAAGTTTAAGGTACTCGATCAAAAATTCTTCTATACATACCAAAACAATCCTGATTGTTGCTTGACTCATCTGTTTTGGGCTGATCCTGTTTCCGTTGAAGACTGCGGGTTGTTTGGTGATGCGATAGTTTTTGACACCACCTACCACACCAACAAGTATTCGATGGTTTTTGGAATGTTTGGTGGTGTTGATCACCATCGTAAGATGGTCTTGTTTGCTTCAGCTCTTATGATTGATGAGAAGTATGGGTCATTTGTATGGTACTATGTTTTGACAAAGAGTCAGTGTCCATCATAACCGATCAATACCCGGCTATGAATGCTGCTATCCTTACTGTTTTTTCGAACTGCAAGCATCAGTTCTGCAGCTGGCACATCCTACAAAAGCTTCCATCTAAGCTTGGTGGTGTTCCTAACAAGGAGCAGATCATAAGCTCCTTGAATGATTGCGTGTGGAATGTGGATGATGTTGGTACCTTTGAAGAGAGGTGGCATTCTGTTATTGAGGAGTATGGTCTATCGTCCATTAATTGGCTGTCTGACATGTATGCTATGCGTTCAGATTGGGTCCTGTACTATATGCAGTCTTCTTTCTTCGCGGGCATGAGGACAACGCAAAGGAGCGAGAGCTTGAATGCGTTCATTAGAAGCCATGTGAACAGTAAGAAGACTCTATTTGAACTTGTATGCTCATTGGAGACTGCTTACTCTCATGTACGGGAGATTGAAAATTTCTAAAGACTTTGAAGACGAGTATAATAATCTCCCTTTGTCATCACTTTGGCCTCTGGAGGAGCAGATGAGAGGTATATACACAAAGTCAATTTTTAAGATCTTTCAGAGTGAGGTTCATCAAAGCATGATATATAATGTAAAGGAATCTTCAGAAGGTGTGTTTGAAGTGTATCGTATTGGTGGCCTTGGATCTTCCCACATCTTGAAGAAAAAGCCGTCGAGTGAGATTGTTTATTGCAACTGTTACATGTTGGAATTCAAAGGTATCCCTTGCAGGCACATCCTGTCCTATTTGAAGAGTCGTGACTTTTGCACTCTTCCCGAGACACACATATATAAGAGGTGGACCAAAGGCTACAGAGAAAATCCTTTGATTTTTGGCAAAGCGGCAGTTAGTCATCTATCCACTGGGAGGACTCTTAAGCTTGTCTCTGCCTGCAATTCTATTGTGAACATAGTGTGTAGGAACAACGCTGTAGATATTTGCCAAGAAAAACTGCTAGCATTGTGAAAGGAGCTGTTAGAATTGGATGTCACTGATAGTTGTGCAGATGAAGGTGCGGTGTAACTGCTTCAAATACAACTTCTTCTTCATCTGTCAAGGTTGATATCCACAATGTTTGAAAAACTAAGGGGAGACCCAAATCCACAGATGTGAGGTTTAAATCTGGAGTTGAGATTGCCCACTCTAAAAGAGAGAGGCAGTACAGGAATTGTTTAGAGTTTGGTGTTAACCATGACAGAAGGAACTGTCCTAAGAAGTAGTGCATTATATGATTGGGATTTGCTGCTACTATTTCTACTGTTCGTGTTCTGGTGATGTTGCTGCTGCTATTGATGTATATGTGGTTCTATCTTTTTTAGTGGAGTTTGTAGTTGACCAGTGTGTTAGTGAGGCATGTTCAAATCTGTAATGGGGTTGTTCTTTTTGTGTAGTTTTGTGAAAGTGATTTTGTTACTTTCTAAGTACTTCACTTGTGTTTGTAATCTATCTTTGTGTTACCTTGTGCTCCAGCAGTTGTATGTATACTTTGAATATGTTACAAAGAATGTTTTCTGATCAATTGTTATTCTTTTTGAATAATATGTGTTTGTCTTTGTGTATAATGGATACTATTAGTGTTGTCACAATTACTCTTATTGCTGTCATAGTTACTCGTA
The DNA here is from genome assembly GCA_963693085.1 of Alisma plantago-aquatica. Lineage (NCBI taxonomy): Eukaryota > Viridiplantae > Streptophyta > Magnoliopsida > Alismatales > Alismataceae > Alisma > Alisma plantago-aquatica. The sequence goes on from OY856413.1 coordinate 501,376,972, forward strand.
GTGTTTTACAGTTACTCTTATTGCTTCTCGAGTTACTCGTAGGGTTTTCCCAGTTACTTGCAGTGTTTTTCCAGTTACTCACAGGCTATTTTTTTCACAGTTACTCTAACTTCTATTTGAGTTACTCGTAGTGCTCGTTCAGTTACTCGCATTGTTTTCATAGTTACTTGTAGCGTTTCACAGTTACTTGCAAGATTTTTCAGTTACTCATAGTCCTTTTCCAGTTACTCACAGGCTTTTTTCAGTTACTCGCAGGGGTTTTTCAGTTACTCGCAAGGGTTTTTCAGTTACTCACAGTGTTTGTTCAGTAACCTTCGAAAGGATTTTTTCAGTTACTCACGTGCTTTCTTCAGTTACTCGCAGGGGTTTTTCAATTACTCGCAGGGGTTTTTCAGTTACTCACAGGGGTTGTTCAATAATAGCAGTAGCAAAATGAGTACAGGAGTCTGCTGTACAAAAAGTAACTCTAGAAGAGAGAGCACAAAGCTATAAAGATATGTACAGGAGTCTGCTGTACAAGATTCTTTATTAAAGAAGGAACCAAAAAAGTGAAGAAAAGAGAGCACAGAGCTATAAAGATATGTACAAGAGTCTGCTGTACGATGTAAATGCACAGACACATAGCACAGTGTACTGCTGTGTTGTCAGAACATCACAAAGTACTGCTGGCATCTTTGCAACACCAACAACACAGAGCATTGTTGTCCATATTTGTAGCACCAACAGCACAGAGCACTGCTGCACATATTTGCAGCACCAACAACACAGTGGGGGGCTTTTAGATCTTCAACATCTCCATCCTACACGGCACCCTCGACGTCCATCTCTTCTTCATCCATGACTGCTACGGTTTACAACACAACGGGGGGCTTTCAGATCTTCAACTTCTCCATCATCCACATCACCCTCGACGTCCACCTCTTCTTCATCTGCGACTGCTACAGTTTACAGAAGGGACAATTTTACAGAAGAAATACCGATAGCCCCCTTAACATTTCAGTAGCACCCCCTTTGCCATCTCCTCAGATCCCCTTTAACATTTCTTCACAGCCTACCATGGAGTCGTTCATCCAGCCCATCAACTACACCATTGACGACAAGACAATGGAATCCATTCTACTTCCTATAGAATGGAACCATCTCCATTTTCACATCAAACCAGGCAAGACCACCTTCCTAACAGAAAACCAGACATTCCAGATAACCCTTATGCAGAATAAAAATGGGTCACTTTCAACTGCTAAGGGCTGGAAAAGGATGATCGCACAGCTCAGTCTTCGCAAAGGTTGGATCATCTTCCTCAAGCCAACTGATCACCAGACCATCACAACATGGATCATAGATCAGTTCTTAGAAACACCAACTGAGCTTATTCCACTCTTCAGAATGCCTGGCGACGAAGTATACTCTGGATCGGAGGACTCTACAGATCAGCTCTTTGTTAGGGACAAATACCAAGCAGCACCGGGATCAGCTGTAAATCCCATTCAGGTTGACTCATCCACAACAACGGACACCTCAACATCTGCAGAAGACACTGCTTCTTCATCTGTCCAGCGTTCCTTTCACAAATAGGTATGCACCGACGCCCTTTTATCTTAGCCTTTTGGTCGATAATCTTCCCCATCACTATCTATACAACCCCCCAACTATCCTGGGCTCAAAACCTATTTATGATTCATGGGTAAATCCTTTGCAGGTTCACTCATTTACAACAGATATGAACCTCTCAGATACGAACATGTGTTTTGGCTTGAAGTCTATGCTTTGCGATGGGGGAAATTGTGTGCATGATATCTATCACCAGGGATGGATCCGACCCCCTGAGCTATTTGATTTTTATGTTAAGTTGATGGACCTTCTTTATAGATGATCTGGCTGTATTTTTCTGTATTTTAAAGTTCAGTTGATGGACCTTCTTTATAGTTGATTGGGTTGTATAATATATAACGTTTTATGCTTTGAATGTTGTAATCTTGAATGTTTAGCTGTAGTGTTTTGAATTTTATAATCTTGAATGTTGTAATCTTGCTTGTGCTCTCCTTGAGCATCAATAACTCGCATGGTTGTCCAGTTAATCGCATAGGGTTCAGTTACTCGTATGGTTGTTGCCAATACCTGTTTGTTGTTCAGTTACTCACACGGTTGTTCAGTTACTCACAGTGTTGATATAATTACTCGCAGTGTTTGTTCAGTTACTTGTAGCGTTGGTTCAGTTACTCACAGTGTTGGTTCAGTTACTCAGAGCAGTTGTTCAGTTACTCGCAGGGTTTTTCAGTTACTCGCTGCGTTGGTTTGGTTACTCGCAGTGTTGGTTTAGTTACTCGCAGTGTTGGTTTAGTTACTCAAAGCGGTTATTCAGTTACTCGCACAGTTGATATAGTTACTCACAGTGTTGATACAGTTACTCGCAGTGTTTGTTCAGTTACTCGTAGCGTTGGTTCAGTTACTGGGAGCGGTTGTTTAGTTACTCGCACAGTTGTTCAGTTACTCACAGTGTTGATACAATTACTCACAGCGTTGGTTCAGTTACTCACTGTGTTGGTTCAGTTACTCGGAGCGGTTGTTCAGTTACTCGGAGCGGTTGTTCAATTACTCGCAGGGTTGTTCAGTTACTCGCAATGTTTTTCTAGTTACTCAGAGAGGGTTGTTTAGTTACTCATAGTGTTTGTTCAGTTACTCGCAGAGGGTTGTTCAGTTACTCAGAGGCTATTTTGAGTTACTCACAGAGGGTTGTTCAGTTACTCGGAGTGGTTGTGACAGTTACTCGCATTGTTTGTTCAGTTACTCGGAGAGGGTTGTTTAGTTACTTGTAGTGTTTGTTCAGTTACTCGCAGAGGGTTGTTCAGTTACTCGCAGTGTTTGGTCAGTTACTCACAGAGGGTTGTTCTGTTACTCGCAGGCTATTTTGAGTTACTCACATTGTTTTTCCAGTTACTCGGAGCGGTTGTGACAGTTACTCGCATTGTTTAGTTACTCGTAGGCTATTTGAGTTACTCGCAGTCCTTTTTCAGTTACTCGTAGTCCTTTTTCAGTTACTCGCAGTCCTTTTCCAGTTACTCGTAGTGTTTTTCAGTTACTCCAGGGTTGTGATAGTTACACGCAACGATTGTTCAGTTACTCAACCATTACTGTCGGTTACCCAAGCACTATTCTCAGTTACTCAAGAGCTAATCCCAGAGTTTTTTCAGTTACTCGAAGTGTTTGTTAAGTTACTCAATCATTACTGTCGGTTGCTCAAGCATTACTCAAGCATTCTGTTACTTTTAGCTCAGTTACTCATAGTAGTTTCAGAGTTACTCTTACAGCATTCAAAGCATAAAGTTATTTAAAGCATTCAAGAACATAAGCATTCACACCATAAATGTAATCGAAGCATTCAAGATCAGCTGTACATTCAGTCTTTTTGCAGCACACTAATAAATAATTCATTTTAATCAGATGTACATTTAGCCAAAATATAAGGGCAAAATCAATATTATTCAAGATGACATGTACATCAAGATCAAATGTACATTAAGATCAGTTGTAAATTCAGACTTTTAACAGCTGTACATTCAATAGCAGCTGTACATTCAGCTATACACAGCTTATACAACAACTATGATATACTTGTTGTTTCTTCATTCTTTTTTGTTTCTGGTTGTTTATCAGCTTCAACTTCTCCTCCATTGTTATCAACAGATATACCTTATTTGATGTCTTCGATTTTAGCTTTTTCATCATCTCTTAGAGACTGCAGCTGCCACCTTGTCATCATTCATTGAAAAATATCAGCCCTTATTGCCGGTATGTCTTTGCAGGTGAAGTCCATAGGTTTACAATTTACTAGGCACTCTAGGTACTTCATGACGAAGATCCCACAGTCAAGTGAGTCTTCTTCCTGCTGTGGGTAGATCGGGTAATCCCGTTCCCACTGCGACAATTGGCTTCCCTTTTCAGGTGCACCCCTAAAGAATTCGTGCACTATACCCATCTGCATTAAAAAAACAAGACATTTATTCATCATCAATTAAAGATCATTAATCCTTTCAATCCACTTATAATAGACTTAATTTTTATAGATCACTTACCCATCTATTGAATTCTTTTCTTGAGTTGCTACTCCAACTCATTGAATTATAAGACCGGTGTGCTCCATCCCTGAAACTTGCTTCATAAAAGTGCCAGTGGTTGTCGTTGTTTAGTATTGTGAACACCGAGTCCGTTGCGTCCCAATCTTTCATTGGAACGTTGAATTGTGGAGATAGCATGTCTATCTGCTCCAAGGTGATGTCCTCAATATTAAATGATAGTTGTTGCTGCAAATATAGAGTTTAAAATTCACATCTATAAGTTTCAATTTGTGTTTCTATATTGTAATTTCATGTAAATTTGTATACAAAGTTTATTTGCCTTACCGGAGCATAAGTGCTCATGCAGTGCCACGTCAACCCCTTCTTCCTCCGCTTGCTTGTGCTCTCCTTGAGCATCTGTACAAAGCAGTCGAGAACCTGAATAAAACCAAAAGCTTTATCAGTTTAGCAATCCAAATTATCTATTTCAAAGAGTTACACTACATTCTTGTTTCTTACAGGTGATTGTGTCATTTGATCCTTGTATAGGAGGGTAGCGAGTTCCTTCCCCGTGCACCAAGTGTGTTCACTGAATTTTCATTCTCGTTTTGACCTGCCAATTATTTTTATAGATGTTATACATACGAGTTGGATATTGAAACATTAATCTTTTATCATTTTACATTTGACAATAACCAATTCTCTTACATTTCTTCTATGTTGTCCATGAAGTGATGGACAATTTCTTTGGCTTCTTTTGTCTTGAAATGTTTAAAACCTATGAAGTTTGACATCTTGTGCTGTCAACAACAATAGAGCAATCCATGTTAGAATCAATCTTCATTTTTCCCAAGTTATTTAAGCATTACTATCAGTTACTCAAGCATTACTCTCAATTACTCAAGCATTACATTCAGTTACTCAAGCATTACATTCAGTTACTCATTCATTATGTTTAGTTACTCAAGCATTATATTCAGTTACTCAAGCCTTACGTGTAGTTACTCAAGCATTAGGTTCAGTTACTCAAGCTTTATGTTCAGTTACTCAAGCATTACTTGCAATTATGATATACTTGAAAGGAGATGAAACTTACCTTTTCCTCCCTTCTTTTCTTCACATTTTTCTCTATGCTTCCTATCTTTAGTTCTTCCATCGTCTTCTTCTTCAATCTTCTTCTGGGCTTCTTCTTCCCTTCTTATTCTACTATCTTCTCCGGCTGTTCGCTCCCTTCTTCTTGTTTCTTTTGGTCTGCATCTTCTACAGACTTTGGTTGTTCAGAACTGTTGTCTTTTGTTTCTTTTTTCTCCTCTTCTTCTTGTTTCTTTTGGTCTGCATCTTCTGCAGACTTTGGTTGTTCAGAACTGTTGTCTTTTGTTTCTTTGTTCTCCTCCTCATCAACATTTTTCCCGTCCTCACTATGATCTTCTGATTCCACATATTTTCTTCTAAGGGTTAGCCTTCTTCGTTTCGTCGGTGGGTCGACATCCTTTGTCGGTGTGTCTTTCGGTTCATCTACATTCACCGAGACAAAACCCTCTACAAATTCTTTGAATCCACTTTCAGGTGACTTGGATTTGTCACCCTCATCTTCCCACTTTCTTTTTAGATTTTTATTTTCTTCTTCTAACTTGGCTATTCTTTCTTCTAGACTTTATTGTCCAATTGCAGCTCTGTGAATTTCTCTACACTTATTCTTGTGCAGATCTCCTTATGCATTTTGAGCTCCTCCTCCAACATTTTGATTCTTGTCTCCAGGGTGGAGGTGTCAATAGTGTCTCCCTCTTCGATGATTGGCTTTGTTGGTGCCTCATTGGTTGTTGGCGTACATTTTTCTGGCATGTCCTTCGATGATTTTGCAGCCTACCAATCATCTCCCTGGTCTACCACTATCATTTGACAAACCTATCCAACATATAAATAAAAATAATGTGTCACAAAATGAAACATGTATGATTATGTTTTATATTAGATTTTGTAACAAAGATTAGATAATCTTACATCCTTAGGGTCCGCTGTCCCTAATTCCATCAATTTCTCGACCGACGCATCCCACTTCTTTATCCTTGTCTTGGAGTCAAGGAATGTTGGCTTTGCCATCTTTGTCATCTCATATGCCCAAACCTGCATGTAATATATAGAAAATATAATGCATATGTAACTACCCCCCATAGTCAATATTGTATCAATGTAGATGAATATGATTTTATTCACTTACACATAGGCAAATGACACAACCTGTTGTGTACAGGGTGTTCTTATCCCCTTTCTCTCCTTTCCTTCTTAGCTGGACATTCTCCTTCAGCATCTTCATATTCTTGAAGATACTCCCATGCACCAGCTTTGCCCAATTCATCTTCCCAGTGGCAGTGACATCATCTAGGTAGTGGATAATGTAGATTGGTGTGCAATAGCTAGTGTCTGGGATTAGGAATGTTGCTAGCAGGTGCAAAATCCACGCACGACACATATTTGTATTTTCCGTTGGATTGTTGGTCTTGGCATATTCTTGCCAAAGTTTTGTTAAGTTGTCCTTATGCAGGACATCTTTTTCTCTCAACTTCTTTGAGGTCGCACCTTCATTTCTATTTTTGCAATTCGCCTTCGCAAACTCTTTCCATATCGACTTTACTATGGCAGAATCTTTCCTTTGTGTTATTTCTATACCTTTGCTGGGGATACCTAGAATTATCCCCACGTCATCTACTGTCATCCTTCTTTCCTCTCCGTCGGCCAGCAGAAATATGTCTTCATCGACATATCTATCTATTAAATCCTCTAACAAGCCTATGTCAACCACAAGATTTGGCATATTTACGAGGTTTGCAAAGGCTGTTGAGCTCAACATCATAAGTTGTTCCTTTGTATAAACCATGATCTTGTTGGTGTTGATGTAGCTCTTTAAGGAGCACCTGTGGTACAGTCTATTTACTCCCACTGCAAACATATCAAAATTTATCGTTAGAGCTCATTGTTTATTTTGTAAAAGCAATTTAATAAACTGTAAGTAACTGAAAATTAAAACAATTACAAATCCATACAATCTTATCTTTCTCATTAGCATTTTCTGTCTCTTTCTATTTCTGACTTGCATTTGTACTCTCCTCATCCCCTTTGATTTCTTCTCCTGCATACGAATAAAGTTATTCCAAGAATGTAGTATTTAGCTTAACAATATTGTTTTATAGTTTATTCTCGGTTACTCAAACATTACTCTCAGTTACTCAAGCATTATGTAATAGTTACTCAAGCATAAATTTCAGTTACTCAAACATTACTCTCGGTTACTCAAGAATTAATCTCACAGTTCAGTTACTCAACCATTACATGCATTGTTTAGTTACTCGTAGTCCTTTTCCAGTTACTTGCAAGCTTTTTTCAGTTACTCGAATTAACAATGAACGTAATGGTTGAGTAACTGAACAATCCTCTCCACTCAAGCATTACTCTCGATTACTCAAGCATTACTCTCGGTTACTCAAGCAATATGTGATAGTTACTCGAGCATAAATTTCAATTACTCAAGCATTAGTCTCGGTTACTCAAGCACTACTCTCGGTTACTCAAACATTATGTAATAGTTACTCAATCATAAATTTCAGTTACTCAAGCATTAATCTCAGTTACTCAAGCATTATGTGATAGTTACTCGAGCATAAATCTCGGTTACTCAAACATTACTCTCGGTTACTCAAACATTTTGTAATAGTTACTCAAGCATTAATCTCGGTTACTCCACATTAATGTCGGTTACTCAAGCATTACTCTCGGTTACTCAAGCACTACTCTCAGTTATTTAAGCATTATGTAATAGTTACTCAATCATAAATTTTAGCTACTCAAGCATTAATCTCGATTACTCAAGCATTATGTGATAGTTACTCGAGCATAAATCTCGGTTACTCAAACATTACTCTCGGTTACTCAAGCATTTTGTAATAGTTACTCAAGCATTAATTTCAGTTACTCAAACATTACTATCAGTTACTTAAGCATTAATTTCAGTTACTCAAGCATTACTCTCAGTTACTCAAGAATTATGTGATAGTTACTCGAGCATTACCTTGTTGTTCAACTTTTCCCGCTTTGTTGCACGCAGATTCTTTCTTTTCAAATGCTCTGTTGACTCCACGACCAACAGTATCAACATTACTGCGCTTTGCACTTTTTGATGGAGGTTTGATCCATGGGGGAGCTGTAACCCCTCTTTTTTTGCCTTTCTTAGGTGTCTTAGTTGTCTGAGGAGTCTCAGCAGCAAGCCCCTTCTCCATTTCCATAGCTTCTTCTTTCCCCTCTTTTTCCGCTTCTATGGCCTTGGTAACCTCTTTCTTATCCTCTTTCGGAGTTGTCAGAGTAGTCTAGTCGTGTATTTCCCTTTCCGTCGGTGATGCTGATTTATCCGCTTCTTCTCCCTATTTGTCCATCTTCTCGTCGGCTTGAAACTGCTGCATTTCGAAGTCGTCGTCGTCTATTTCCACCACTGTCTTTCTGTTCTTCATCCACGAAGGCATAATCGACGATTTCTGTGACGCTTTCTTCGTCCTCATCATCTCCATGAGAGGATGAAGGAGCGATTGGAGGAGTTTACGACGGAGGAGGAGGTGCGCGAGAACGGGAGGGCGATGAACTGGGGTTTTGCTTCTGTAGGGATGACACGACGAACTGGGGTTTTGATTCAGTGGGGATGGCGACGATTTGGGGTTCGCGAGTTGCTCTCTCCATGCACCAGTCTCTTTTTTTCCGCTTTTCTCCGCTCTGCAACTGCTGTCGGGTAGCCAGTCTCTTTTTTCCCGCTTTTCTCCGCTCCGCAACTGCTGCCGGGTAGCGTAAACTTGTTACCCACGTGGGCAACTAATACTAACTCTCTCTCTCTCTCTCTCTCTCTCTCTATATATATATATATATATATATATATATATATATATATAGAGAGAGAGAGAGAGAGAGAGAGAGAGAGAGCAGGCTAGTGTACACTCGAGTGTACCGGACACACCGTACACCTCATTCATTTTTAAAGATGCAATAACTTTTTGAAAAATCTAAACCATTGATCTTTTTAAATATCTTAAGAACATACTATAAAATAAAGTTTAGCTCATTTGGACACTTATCGGTCGTGCATCTAAAGGAGGCAAAATTCATGCATTTCAAATTAGTTTTGTGTGTCGGTTTTGTTGTCCTTAGATGAGTGACTTACACTCATCCAACTGAGCTCAAATTTTGCATGTGGACTATTATTATTGTAACCATGAAGATCAATGGATTAGATTTTGAAAAAACATGGTCTAGATAGGCAAACATTATTGGGATGTACAACATGATCTGTACACTTGAGTGTATTCTAGCCTAACTCTCTCTCTCTTATATATATATATATATATATATATATATATATATATATATATATATATATATATATATATATATATACATATATATATGTGTGTGTGTGGGTGTGTGTGTGTGTATGCAATTCACACACGCCATCCTAAAAGTTGGTTTTGATGGTGGATGTTAGCATGGCTATGACCAATAACACAAGATCTGTGTGTGCATGGTTGTGGTTATTTATTCCTATTTATATCTTTGTTTGCATACCGAGCCTCTCTCCTTGTTTCCAAATGTAAAGTCATGCTCTTCTTCTTGTTTTCCTTCGAATGTAACTCAAGTATTTCCCTTTTATAATGTAATATAAAATAAGATAGTTTTAGTTTATGTTTTTCATAAGAAGACAATTTGCACAACAAGAATTGACTGACTCGTGAGATGAACTGATCGACTGGAGGACTGAGGAGGACAGACAATTGGAGGTTGAACAGATTGTCTGATGGACAAACTGATTGGTTGGAGGAGTCTAGACATCGGTTGAACCTGAGACCATACGACCACTTCAAGAACCCCACCAAACGGCTAGGAGGTTAGGCAGTCATTCCAAGAGTTGAATCGATCAACCTAGATTGGTTTGAGCATGAATCGTCACCAACAATAGGTTGCTGCATGTGATGTAGACCTCAAGTAGTAGTAATTTCTTGTGGCTCCAAGGAACTACATTAGTATGGACATAACCATCACTTATGTTTTGTAGTTGCATCTTTTTGTTTTGGTTATAGCATGTATATGATACATACTATAGGTATGGTGATTGGAAGTGTATGTGTGTTTTTATATAAAATCTCTCAATAAAATATTAAGTCTTAGATGCTTTCCATAAGCAACACACATGAAAAGCTTGATAGACTATGCGTGGGCATGCCAAATCTAGTGTACTGTCCATCTCATGGAAGTGTGATGGTAGTTATGTAGGCTTGCCAAGCGGTGTGTGTTACCATCAGTTTGGATTCCGTTGAGGCTTAACTAGGTGCCCTTAATGAGATTAAGCATCTGAAGCATGCAAATGGACTATGGAAAAGAGTTGTGCAGTCCATCTATCCAACAAATTACATGGGATGCATGACATAAGTTTTCTACCTTAATAATTGTTTATGGACACTGGTGTTAGCCGGGTAATGATCATATTTTCTTGGGTCTTGGCTCCCTAGAAGATTATCCAATGCAATATACTGAATTGGTAATGAGGGTTATCAATTTGAACAAAATAGAGGGAGCAATAATTAATTAAAAGCCTAATTAATATCGTCAAACTTATCAAATCAAAAATGTTTTTTGAAAAGTTGAAATATCTTTTAAAGAATATAATGGAAAACACAAACACATAATAATTGTGATAATTCCTTGAATAGGACAAACTAAAAGTGATTTACTTCCGTATCTGGTTTAGAACTTTGAGAAACGTCTCATCAATGAGGGAAAGCTCTATGTCCTTGAAAGACCACAGTCAGAGGAACTTGCTCCACATGTGCCTAAGGCAAAAATGGATTCTTACTTAAAGCATGCCAATGATGTTGTAGACATTGCGTACATTATTCTATGTTGCATGAACTATGAGTTGCATGAGCAACATGAAAATATGGACATTCTTGATATGGTAACACATTTTAGAGAATCATGTACATCAAGAAAGGTATAATGTCTTCAAAGAATTATATGAGTGCAAACTGACATAGGGAGATCAAGTAGATCCCTTTGTGTTCAATATGATTGGGCATGTGGAGTTACTGGGATTTATTTTAGGTCAAGAGTTGGCCACATATATGATTCTACAAGTGTTGCTTAAATCATATAGCCTACTTATCAAGTTTCTATCACTTGAGTAACTTGGCCAAACTACCATCTAAGTTTCTTGACTTGTTGATTAATGCCAAAGCATGATGGAAGAAGAAGGACAAATCAGAGATGGTAATCAGTGGAAGTGATTCCAAGGGTAAAAGTGAAGGCCAAGAGGAGTTATGAGGCTAATATGAAGTCCAAGTCTTTTGCACTCAAGATAAAGAGAGGGGTAGATACCAAAGGAATACATTCTTTTCACTTAAATGAATGAGGAAGGAAAATGTCACCATTTCTCCCTAAGTGGACACTGGTAAAGGAATTGCCCTCTTTATATAGAGTATCTCAGGAAGAAGGAGATAGAGATCTCCACTTTAAGAATTGAGAAGAAGTAAGATAGAACTGTACGGAGCAATAGTTGCTGTCACTACAGTTGGAATCTATTTTATTTCGATAGATCACATAAATGTTATTTTGTTAAATACTACTCTATCCAAACTAACAAAAAAATGGTTTGCTGACAAGATAACTATATTCCTAAAGGGAACTTAGTTCTAAATGAATCAGTAGGAGTACAACTAGAACTCAAAAAGTTTGAGACAAATAAGAAAACTTTGAACCTAAAGAGGTATAATAGGAATAAGGAGAATCAGAAATTGTTGTGGAATCTCAAGTTCCTTATGTAATACAAAAACTCATAAATCTAGTAGAACACACCTTGAGATCGAAAGATTATGATATGTTATAACTCAAGAAGGCGGCGAGTTGATCATAGATGATGAGTAAAAAACCTACCTCGAAGCTATTGAGGAACCAGAGTCTGAGATATGGCTTGAGGCCATGGGATCCAAGATGGAGTCTATCTACACCCAAAAGGTATGACCTTGGTGGATCCAATTTATGGGGTCAAACCCATAGGGTGCATTTGAGTCTTCAAGAAGAAGACCAACATGGAAGTGTAGACTGGTTAAAAAGAGTTTCAAACAAATTCAATTTTTTGAACATGATGAGACATTTTCACTAGTTGCCATGGTTAAATCCATGTGAATAATGGTTGCTCTTGCATCTTAATATGACTATAAGATTTGGCAAATTGGATGTTAAAATTTCATTCCTTAACTGGAATATTGTACATAATGTTTGCATGACACATCCTAAAGGTTTTATAAATCCAATAATGCAAATAAAGTCTATAAGCTACAAAGGTCAATCAATGTGATTAAAGAAATCATCTTAGAACTGGAATCATCAATTTGATAAGATAGTCAAAGAGTTTGACTTGAGTCATAATGAAGATGAAATCCATAATTACAAAAGATTGAATGGGAGCATATTCATATTCCACATAATGATGTGGAATAGCATCTTTGTTAAAACTTGACTGGAAAGTACCTTCTTTATGAAGGGTTTAGGTGAAGCATCCTATGTGATAGGAGTTGATATCTATAGAAATAGATCTGGGAAGCTTAATAACCTAAGAAAAGTCATATACATTAGTAAAATGTTGAAGAGGTTCAACATGCAAGACTCAATGAGAAAAAACTTGTACATATTCCATGGAGTTAGTCTGTCAAGAGCCCCTTGTCCCAATTCTTGAAGAATGGGTAGACATGAGTGAGATGCCACATGCATTTGTAATTGGATCTATTGTGTGTACAATGTTATGTACTCATCTCATTATCTCGTATGTATTGGACACGATGCAATGATATATAATTATCTAGAAATCTTGTATGTATTGGACATGATGAATGGATATCTGTCAGATCCTAGAGAAGGTCACTAGAATGCCATAAGAACATCCTTAAGTACTTGAGAAGCACTAAAAAGACCAGTTCCTTGGTTATATTAATAAGTAAGAGTTCAGTGTAAGGGGTTACACTGATGCAAGCTTCCAAAATAACAAACAAAAATTAACAATCTCAATTTGTGTTTGACATTTAAACGAGAATTGTAATCTAGAAAGGGTTACGAGCTAGAGATAGTTGTTTGATTATATAATAGAAGCCAAGTATCTTGGTGTTATGTGAACAACAGAGGATACTATATGGATCAAGAAGTTCATACAGAAGAACTTGTGGGAAGTTCCAACTGTTCATGACATAGTAGAAATACTATGAAAACAATAGAGCTTTTGGTTAGGCAAGGAATCTCCAATAGCATACTATAACACTTCCATCTCATACAAGATGTTGCACAATGAGGATATGTGAAACTTGCAAATACCAATTAGAAGAAAACATTGCTAACCCACTATAAAAGTGCTTGCACAATAGAAACATGATGGACATGTTAAGATCACTTGGAATCAGATTCATCAGTGATTGGCTCTATATGCAATTGGGAGTCTATGTATGCCCAATGAAATAACCATATGATGATTCGAATGTGGCATTAGATGCATGATTTGATAATAATGAAGGTAATTCCACTGATAATGTTTGTCTCACTCATGAGATGATGACACATATATAGCAGATGTCTAAAGAATGATGTTACTCAATCACATATGTCTTCAGGTTGATGACATGAACAATGAGATCATATGTAAAATAAAAGTACATACATTCTTGTTATGTGCCTAGTCAGACAGTACCATGGAAGCAAAATAGACAACAATAATACATAAGACTAGAGTGTGTGTTGATTGATGACAAATCTTCATCAGTCATGATATGTGATATCAAGTCAAGCACACATGTACATGTTAGAGAACAGTGTATTAGACATACCCACCATGAGAGTGATACACCAAGACCATGGATCAGAATCAATTCTCACAGTGATAGTGGTGATTAGACTTGAAGTCACTACACTCATCACATGTTGTTTAATGTATTTAGACATCATCCAGCATAACCTTGAATAATGGTTGTCATAAAGGTAATTCTCAGGTGCATTGTGACACATGGGGATTGAGTGTGAGTGATGTAGATGGGATTTTCCCCTCCTACAAGAAATTGATATGCAAATCACTTGATAAGAGAGAATAAGAGGTGTATGGCCATACTCAAGTGATTCAATATGTGATATGTGAACTCATATGCATCTTAAATAGTTCTTCTCTAGTTCAAGGAACATGGATAGAAAATTGAAAGGATGATGATTCCATGCCGTGAGTTCAATGCGAATATTATAGACAAAGGAACTACGTGATCATGGTAACACTGATCATGGATTGTAGGTTGAAGTTGTTCTACAACTTTGTAAACTACTTGGGTAGCAATAATGTGTTTCTAGACGTCACTCATTGATTGTGATGTCATAAGTTGGTTATGGACATTCTTTGCCAATATAATTTGGGACCTATAGGGTCGCACACATAGGATGCACTTGGAATAATATCTTATTCATTGATGATGTTTAACTTGATTATTAAAAGTCTTTAGGTATTCAATTAAACAACTGATGTTTAAAATTGATTGACCAGATTCTAAACCAACTGGTTCAAGTGCTAAACCGATCGGTTGGAGTGTTAGGTCAATAGGAATCAACATTGTTGAACAATGCCTGAACTAGGGCATGAAATGACCGATTCACCTAGTGAATCAACCGATTTACTATCTTAACCAACAAGTTCATATGGTGATCCACCCAGTTAAATGGTCAATTTGATTAGATCAAGGATTAGTGCTCACAACATGTTTTGCATTAATCATGCATTGAATACAAATTTGATTCAGAATAGGAAAATACATGAACTGACTAGTTCACGAAATGAACTGACCGGTTCATGCATGAGGTGATTGGTTAGCTAGGTGAACCAACCTGTTTGCCACTCGAAGTTTCCAGAAAATTTGTGAATCTATCCTTTTGACTCGCACAGATTGGGAACCCTGAACCAGACCTCTACTATAAATAGAGGGGTACCAGGGGCTTCTCAGATACAACAATTAGCTCTGACAATTGTTGTCCTATCTAGTTGGGGTAACCAATAGAGAGCTTGAGCAAGTCCTACCCATTAAAGGGAGGTACTGTAAGGGAGTGTCAGTTGTGGGAGAGAGAATCGATGATAGTACATTTACATTTGAAGGGAAAATTCTTTCCTGTTGGCTTTGGTAGCACAACGTGAAATTATCGATTGTCTATGTGGATAACTCTAGAGGTGAGAAGTGTTTCCCACTAGGAGCACAACATCAACCTCTATCTGTGGTGCCAAACCAAGAGGCCGTTGGTGATCTCTATTCGAGTGCTGCTAAAGAATGAGCACACTGCTTCCTGAAGAAGAAGCTTATTGCTGCTTGGAGAAAAAGCACATTGCTGATGCAAGGGTAATGTCACTAGATTTGCTTCAGGACCCGATATAACCTTGAAAATCTTCCTTCCTAGATACATTGTTGTTGATGTGATCTTGCTATTTTGGAAAATGGGCATTCAATGTTTGTTTCCACTGACTTATCTATCACCCCAATTTTTCTAAAATCTGACAATAGGAGGAGCCGAACCGATCGGATGGTGGCCTAGATGATTTTCTAGAGGTGTCTCAAAGATCTTAGACTAGAGACCAGCCAACTGTTCTGAGGACCAACCAACGACCAAGAGGTGAACCGATCAGTTCAAGCATTGAACCGACCAACCCATATTGGTACAAGAAAAGATCTTCATCAATAATGGGTTGCTGCATGTGATGTAGACCTTCAGTGGTGGTAATTCCTTGTGGATCCAAGGAATGACAATAGAATGGCCATAAACAATACTTATGTTTTAATTGCATGTTTATATTTGTGGGATATAACATGTATATGATATGTGCTATAGTACATGGTGATTGGATATGTATATGTATTTTTAAATGCAACTCCCACAATATTAAGTCTAAGATGCTTTCCGTTAGCAACACACATGAAAAGCTTGATTGACTATGCGTAAGCACACCAAGTGTGGTACACTGTCCATCTCATGGAAGTGTGATGGTAGTTATGTGGGCCTACCAAGCAGAGTGCATTATTATCATGTTGGCTTTTGAGTCATGCTTAACTAGGTGATCTTAATGAGATTAAGAACCTAAAAGCATGTAAATGACTATGACAAAGAGTTGCACATATCATCTATGCAAGAATTCCATAACATGCAATTGGAAAATGTTGCCCACCTTAATGATTGATTATGGACGCTGGTGTTGATCGGGTAATAATTTAATTATTTTAGATCTAGGGTCACTAGAAGGTTGTACGCTGCAATTTTTTGAATTGATATGTGAGGCATACCAATTTGAAAAAAATAGTGGGAGTGATAATTAATTAAAGACCTAATTAAATATCATCAAATTTAATCAAATAAAATTAAAAGTGTTTTGACAAAATGCAAATTTTCTCTTATATTATCAAATGTAAATCAAATCATCATTACGATCAGTCCTTAGGAAGGACAAACTAACATGACAAATTTCCATGGCAAGTTTTGGACTTGGAGAAGGGTTCTCAATGATGACCATAAGCTCTATGTCCTAGATAAACCAGTGCCAGCCTAGGGTTGAGGTGGATTCTTATTGGAGGCATGCCAATGATACCTTAGACATAAAACACCTTATGCCAATCTACATGAACTATCAATTACATGGGCAGTGTGAAGACATGGGGATACTTGAGATGATAACACATCTTAAGAATGTGAAACATAATCATACAAAGAAAGAAAGGTACAATGTCTCAAAGCTCTCTTTGAGTATAATATGACAGAGGGAGATCTAGTAGAGACCCATGTGCTCAATGTGATTGGACATGTGGAACATCTAGAAGAACTGGGATTCTCTTTGATCCAAGAGTTGTCCACATATATGATTCTACAATCATTGCCTAAATCATATAGCCATTTTGTTGAGTGTTACTACTTGAATAACATGGCCAGACCATTGTCAAATTTGCTTTGTGTGTTGATTAATGTCGAAGCAAGAATGAAGAAGGACAAATCCATGACGATGATCAATGTAGTGGAGTCTAAAGATGAAATCAAGGCCATGACGAGTTCTGAGGCTAAGTATAAATCCCGATATTCAACACTCAATATAAGGTTAAAGAAAAGTACAAGAACAATATATTTTTGTACTTGAAGGCATTCAAGAAGAAGAAGACGGGAATAGGGATCTCCACCTTAGGTATACATGTTATTGAGATAAATTTGTCTACTTCTTCATCTTGGGTACTAGATAGCGGATGTGGATCTCACATATGCTCAAATATGCAGGATCTGAAAAGAAGTAGGACTTTAAGAAAGGGTGAGGTCAAAGTGTGAGTCATAAATGGAGCAAGAGTTTCTACTACTGTAGTTGGAACCTATAATTTATATCTTCCCATGGCTTGTAATAGAGCTAAAGAACTACTATTATGTACCTACCATAAATAGAAACATCATTTCTGTATCTTGTATGGACAAGGATGGATATGAATTTCATATTAAGAATGATCAATGTTCTATTTTAGAAGTTGAGATCTTTTATGGAACTGCCCCAATGTCTTTTGGTTTTTATTTTCTAGATCTAAAGACATATATCTATAACATAAATACCAAAATATTAAAACTCAAAAAATCAAACAAAACATATATTTGGCATTGTTGTCTAGGGAACATACATGAGAGTTGCATATCTAGACACCATAAAGATGGTTATCTGGATTCTTTTGATTTCAAATCAATAGAGACATGTGAATCTTGTTTGTTGGGAAAGATGACCAAGACTTCCTTCACTTGTAACAATGAGAGAGCTAGTGATCTATTAGGACTCATACATACCGATGTATGTGGTCCTTTTAGAATAAATTCTAGAGGTGGGTATCAGTACGTCATTACCTTCACTCATGACTTCACTAGGTATGGTTATGTTAACTAGATGAAGCATAAGTGAAACCCTTAAAAAGTTCAAGGTTTTCATGAATGAAGTATAGAAATAGCTTGGAAGAAGTATTAAGGCATTCTTTCTAATCGGAGTGGAGAATACTTAAGCTAAGAGTTTGCGGACCTTCTGTGGGCCCGTGGTATCGTATCACGATGGACTCCACCTAGAACATCATAGCATAAAGGTGTATCAAAAAGAAGGAATCACACTGCTAAATATGGTGCAATTAATGATGAGTTTAGCTAAACTTCTGACTACCTTTTGGGGTTATGCTCTTGAAACCGCCATGTTTACACTAAACCGTGTACCATCAAAATTGGTTCAAAAGACACCATATGAGTATGGTATGTGAATCATCAGAATGTGTCTTTTATGAAGATTTGGGGTTGCAAAGATTATGTGAGGAAGTATTTTCCCAAAATTCTTTGAGCCAAATTAGAGAAATGTTACTTTATTGGATATCATAAGGAAACCAAAGGATATTACTTTTATTCCCTATTTGACAACAAAGTGTTTGTTTCTGGTGATGTTGCATTCCTAGAAAAGGAATTTATTTTCAAAGGAATCAGTGGGAGGAAAGTAGAAATCAAATATGTTCATGACCAACAAGAAAACATTGAACCAATATATGTACAAGGGGGACATGGAAAATCACAAACCACTGTGGAATCTCAAATTCCTCAAGTAACATTAAAACCTCATAGATTTTAAAGGACACACCTTGAACATGAAAGATTTGGTTATCTTGTGACTCAAAGAAGGTGGTGAATTGGTCATAGATGATGAGACAACAACCTCTCTAGAATATGTCAAGGGACCAAAGTTTGAGAAATGGCTTCAAGCCATGAGATTTGAGATGGAATTTATGTATACCTACAAGGTATGGACCCTGGTCGGTCCAACTGAAGGGATAAAACCCATAGGGTGCAAGCAAGTCTTCAAGAAGAAGACCAACATGGATGGTATTGTACAAACCTATAAGGGAAGATTGGTTGCAAAGGGTTTCAGACAAATTCTAGGGGTTGACTAATGCAAAAACTTTTCTCCAATTGCCATGGACAAGTCCATGAGGATCATACTTTTTATTGCAACTTATCATGGCTATGATATTTGGTAGATGGATGTTAAAACCACATTCCTTAACATGAATCTTCTTGAGTATGTGTATATGACACAACCTGAGTGTTTTATAAATCCAAAGGAAGCAAATGAAGTCTATAAGCTAAAAAGGTTAGTTTTTGGATTGAAGTAAGAATCTCAGATCTAGAATCTTTGTTTTGACAAAAAAATCAAAGAGTTTGGCTTTTGTCAAAATAAAGATGAATCTTATGTGTATAAGAAGGTTAGTGGGAGCATGGTTGTATTCCTCATATTATACGTATATGACATGCTATTTATGGGGAATGACATCCCCACTTTATAGATGGTAAATACCTGGCTTGGATAGACATTTTCTATGAAGGACTTAGGTGAAGCATCCGATATCTTGGGAATCAAGATATATAGAGAGAGATCTAGAAGGCCTCTTGGACTAAGTTAGAGCACATACATTGAGAAAGTGTTGAAGAAGTTCAACATGGATGACTAAAACATAGGAAACCTTCCCATGACTAATGGAGCTACCATATCTAGAACCTAATGTCCCAACTCTTGTGAAGAAAGGGAACACATGAGTAGGATTCCATATGCATCTGCAATTGGATCCATGATGTACATAATGTTGTATAGTCATCCTGATGTCTCATATGCCTTGAGCATGATGAGAAGATATAAATTTGATCTGGGTGATGCTCACTCAATATTCGTGAAGAACATCCTTAAGTACTTGAGAAGAACTAAGGATTAGTTCTTGGTCTATGGCAGAGAGGAAGAGTTGGTGGTAAAATGTTACACCGATGCAAGCTTTCAAACTAACGATGATGGTTATTTGTCACAATTGGGATTTGTGTTTTGCCTCAATAATGGAGATATTAGATGGAAGAGTTCCAAGCAAGAGATAGTTGTAGATTCTACAACAGAGGTCGAACATATTGCTGCATCCAATGCAACAAAGGAGACAATTTAAATCAAGAAGTTCATCTCAGAACTTGCGGTGGTTCCAGGAATCAACGATGAAATTGATCTATATTTTGACAAAAATGGATCTATTTAACAAGATAAGGAACTTAGATCACATCAGTATTCCAAGCATATACAAAGGTGGTTCCATATTATGCGAGAGATCGTAGAACAAGGAGATGTGAGGATTTGTAGAGTACCAACCCAGAGCAATGTGGCTGACTCCTTGACAAAAACACTTTTGTAGTAGAAACATGAAGGTCATGTTTGATCACTTGGGATTAAGTTCATGGGTGATTGACTCTAAGTGCAAGTGGGAGTCTGTTGGTATGTATGCCTAGAGAGCCAATCATACGATGATGTCATGGCATATTTTGTAAGTGATTTGATTAGTAATAAAGGAAATCATCCAATTTATTCTATTTTATTCAATTATATGATAATGATGTAACATAATAAATGTCTAAAGAATGATATTACTCAATTATGTATGTCTTTAGGTTGATGGCCGAAACAATGAGATCATATGGATGCCAAGAGTATACACATTCTCGTTATGTCCCTAGTCAGGTGTTATCATGGAAGGATGATAGGCATCAATAACACATAAGACTAGAGTGTATGTTGGTTGATGACAAAATCTCACTAGTCATGATATGTGATATTAAACCTAACACATAGATACTTACTAGAGAATAATGTTTCAGACAGACCCACCACAAGAGTGATACATGAAAACCATGATTGGTAGTCATGATCATCTCTTATAGTGTTGGTGGTGATTGTGGTTCTTAGACCTAAGGTCATGACACTCATCACATGTTATTCGGTGTACTTTGACATCATCCACCGCAGCCTTGAATAAGGGTTTCTATAAAGGTGATGATTGGGTGCACTGTGACACATGGGGATGACTATGAGTGATGTAGATGGTATTTGTCCCTCCTACAGAAGTATGATATCCTGGTTGATAAGAGAGACTGAGAAATGCATGGCCATGCTAATGTGAGTGAATACGTGATATTGAGGTTACATACGTCTCAGATAGTTTGGTCTAGTTCAAGGAACATAAATTGAATATTGAAGAGGATTATGATGGCATGCCTTGAGTTCAATCTAGATATTAGTGACAAAGGAACTATACAAATAGTATAACACCAACCACAAATTGTAGGTTGAAATTTTTATCTAACTTCCCAATTACTTAGGTAACAATGATGTGTTGCTAGATACCACTCATTGTTTATGATGTCATAAATTAGTTATGGACATTCATTGCCAACGTAACTTGGAACCTATAGGGTCACATACTTAAGAAAAACTTGGAATAGGAGTTTATTCATGAATGATGTTTAACTTGATTATATAAGTATTTAAGTATTCAATTTAAAAAAATTGAATGACTAACTATAAATTGACCAATTCAAGTGTTGAACTGATCAGATGGAGTGTCTAGTTGATTGAAATTGCATTGGTTGAATATTAGTTGAATTGTGGCATGAACCGATTGGTTCATAGAGTGAACCGATTGGATCAAGGTCCCAAATGACCGGTTCATGTGATGAACCACCCAATTCATTGATCAATTCAATTACATTAAGGATTATGCTGACATCATGTCATGCATTAGTTGGATATTAGTTTCCAATACAATTGCAATTGGGAAACATGTTGAAATGACAGGTTCAAGGGTTGAACTAATCGGATCACATGCCAACCTATTTGGTTCACTTGTGAACCGATCGTTCCTCTTCTTCTAGGATGTGAAAATTTTGTGAAATCATGTACCCTTCGACTCCCACATAGAATGATAGAATGGGGAGTCTGACCCTTACCCTCCTAGAAATAGAGGGATACTGGGGGCTTCCTAAACACAATATCAGTTTCTTAGACAATTGTTGTCTTCTCTGGTTGTTGTAACTGAGAGAACCTGAGCAAGTCCTACCCAATTATTGGGAGGGATAGAAAGGGAGAAGAATTTTGGGAGAGCAAGTTGGTTCTAGTACACCAACTAGAAAGGGATAAATCCTTCTTGTGTATTCATCTAGAATGATAGGTGCTCCCAGTGGTCGGTGTAGATTACTATAGAGACGAGGAGGCCGCTACATGTTGCTAGGAGGACAAGGTCAAGATATTGTCTTTGGTGATTAACTAGGATCTATTGCAGATGATTTCTAGGTGTAACTTGAAGAAAGGCACATACTACATTGAGGGAATTGTTGCTAGCCCCAGTACCAAGTATTACCTCAAAACCATCCTTCCCATTACATAGTTGTTGATGCGATCTACTATTCTAAAGGGGAATATGACCGTTAGATTTTTGTTTTTGCTTCCTGCTCTGTCACCATATTTCTCTACAGATGTGATATATGAGCAATTAATATGTGTCACCTTAAAAACATTTTGATCGTGGATGTATGCGTGGTTATGACCAAAATCCCCATCAATGTGCATGCTTGGTTGTTTTGTTTCTTTCATGCTGATATTCTATTATCATATAAAACCTCTCTCTTTATTTCCAAATGTAAATTATTGCTCTCCTTCCTATGCTCCCCTCAAATTTAACTCGAGGTTTACCTTTTAAATTGTAATAAATTAATATGAATATGTAATTTTTTTTAATGAAAAAGAAGTTGTTCTACACCAAGAGAGTCGACTGATTGGAAAGTTGAGTCAATTGATCAGAGGTTCGAGGAGGCCAATTGACTGGAGACCCAATAGATTGACTGGAGACCCAATAGATCGACTGGATGAGCCTAGTCAACTGTATGATCTAGAGCCAGTCGATTGACCGATGGAAGTGAATCGACCATCAGGAAATCCAACTAATAGACTGGTCCGTGCAATAACATATTTTCAGTACATATTGCTACACATAACTTGGACATTAGGTGGTAGTAATTCTTAGTGGTTCTAGAGAACTGCATATGTATGGTCATAACCACCACTCCTATATTTTATGATTGATGGTTTAATTTGTGGATATATCATGTATATGATACATATTATAAGTATGTGGTGATTGGATATATATATGTACAAATTATCTCAATAAATATTAAGTCTAAGAATCTTTCCAATAAAGTGACACCCATGAAAAGCTTGACCAACCAAGCATGGGCATGCCAAAGCATGGTGCACCCTCTATCTTGTAGAAGTGTGATGGTAGATATGTGGGTCTGCCAAAGAAGAGTGCATTCTATTGTGTTGGCTTTTGGGCCAGGCTTAACTTCATGTCCATGATGAGATTAAGTTCCTAGAAGCATACATATGGATTGTGATAAGGATTTATGCACACCATCTATCTAAGAATTGCATGATATGTATTGGAAAATGTTTCCTATCTTAATAAATGATTGTGAGTGCTAGTGTTGGTTGGGCAATAACTTAATTATTTTGGATCTTGGCTCAGTAGAAGATTTATTACTGTAATCTTCCAAATTGATAGTGAGGGTTGTCAATTTGAACAAAATAGTGAGAGTGATAATTAATTCATGGCCTAATTTGTTTTTGGGGAAGCCAGGAGGCTATTTTATTCATCTTGACCTCCTCTTGCAAGCCAATATAGGAAAAAATTACATTCTACTTGGTTAATGCGGGAAATAAACTTGGAAGTACTACTTCCATTACACTTCTCTTTGATTAAAATGTTTTCAATACAGTTGAGAGGTCTAGGCAGATCATAACACCCTACAGGTAACTTATGCTACTTTTTGACCAGAGTGTCATCCATGAGGTTGCTCTCTCGTGGTCTGAAGTCAATTCTCTAGCCTCGGTTCTTAGCTAAACCTTGTTTGATTCTTTCCAACAATCTCGCAAACCTTGGAAATTCACCCCCATCTGAGTGAATCATGTCAACAAAACTCTTGCAGTCTGTTTCTATTACAAGATGTGCAACACCATTTGTTTCAGCCATAACGAGAGCAATATCATGGCCTAATTGATATTTTTCATATTATCAAATAAAATTAAATAAAAA
The DNA here is from genome assembly GCA_963693085.1 of Alisma plantago-aquatica. NCBI lineage: Eukaryota > Viridiplantae > Streptophyta > Magnoliopsida > Alismatales > Alismataceae > Alisma > Alisma plantago-aquatica. Next base: position 501,401,060 of record OY856413.1, read on the forward strand.
ATGTTTATACAAAAGTTGCAAAATTTCTTTTTGTAGAAACTAATGGAAAACAAAAACACATTTTCATTATGATCGGTCCTTGAGAAGGACAAGCTGGACGAGAATAACTTCCACGATTGGTTCATGACATTTAGAATCATTATCATACAAGAGTGCAAGCTCTATATCCTAGAGACATCAGATCCAGATGAACCCACTCCTACCATGCCTAAGACTGGTATGGATGCTTAAAACAAGCACTCTGAAAAGTCTGTAGATGTCAAGTGCCTACCTGATGCTATGCTCAATGAACTATGAGTTGCAGAGACAACAAGATAACATGGATGTTATTGAGATAGAAACACATCTTAAGAACATGTACCAAGATCCGCCAAGACAAAAGAGATATGATGTCTCAAAGGCTTTGTTCAAGTTCAGTATGGTTGAAGGAGATTTAGTAGATCCTCTTGTACTCAAGTTGATTGGGTATGTGGAGAGCCTTGCTAGACTTGGATTTCCATTAGGCCAAGAGTTGGCCAGAGATGTGACATTGTACCCATTTTCAATGAACTACAACATGAATAATTTTGACAAGTCATTGTCAAAATTACTTGACATGTTGAGGACATCTAGATTGCAGATGAACAAGGAGAAACCCAAATATGTGATGATGACCAATAGAGGCAAAGGGAAGTACATGGGCAAACGAAAATCTAAGAAGAGTTCTAAAGCTAGCCAAAAACTGAGGTCTTTTGTAAAGAAAGCTAAGGGAGCAGTGGATAATGAAGGGAAGTGCCACCATTGTCACTAGCCTAGACACCAGAGAAGGAACTGCCCTCTTTATATAGAGAAACTCATGATGAAGAAGGAGATAGAGATCTCCACTTCAGGCCCTGGGAAGAAGTAAGCTAGAATTGTGCAGAGCAAGAGTTGCTACCACTACAGTTGGAACTTGTGACTCATATAATGGGCATGCAATAGAATTAGTGAATTGCTATTATGCACTTGCAATTAATTAAATAATAATATATCTTGTATGGAAAAGAGTATTATTATAATTGATGTTTTGTTTAAAAAGATAAGATCTTATATGGTAGTGCCCCTATGTCTCATAGTTTATACTCTATAGTTCTAGAGAATATGTAGAACCCATATACTAATTGACTTGATGACTAAAAAATGGATACCTATAGTATTGTCATCTAGAGAACATAAATGAGAAATGCATTTCTAGAATCCATAATGATGGTCGTATAGACTCTTTTGGTTTTTGAACCAAGACAGGCATGGGAGTCTTATTTGTTGGGCAATATGACAAAAGCTCTTTTAATTAAAAATACTGGGAGAGTGAGTATTCTATTAGGGCTTGTACATACTGATATATTTGGACCTTTTAGATCAAATTCTAAAGGTGGTTAGCAATACCTCATTATATATGTTCATGATCTCAGTTAGATATGGAATTTTGTATTTAATAAAATAAAAGTCTAAATCTCTTGAACTATTTTAGGAGATCAAGAATAAAGTACATAACCAACTTGGTATAAATATTAAAACACTTCAAAATGATCGATGTTAAAAATATTTAAGCCAAGCGTGTGAGGACCTTCTGAGAGACCATTGTAATGTATCACAATAAAATCTACCTGGAACATAATGATGTATCTGAAAGAAGGAATCACACCCTGTTAGTCATGGTGCAGTCATCAATAAATCTACCTAATCTTCCAATTTTCTTTGTGTGCAGTCATCAATAAATCTAGCTGATCTTCCAATTTCCTTTGGAAAATTCTTTACACTAAACAATTCACCATCTAAAATGGTACAAAAGACACGATGTGAGATATGGAATGGGAAGTGTCCTTATATGTATTTTATAAAGAATGAAAGCTTGTGTAAGAAAATAGTTTCTTGAAAAGCTTTGTTCACAAGTGTTATTTTTTTGAAAACTACTTCTATCCAACAACAAAAGTGTTTGCTGCCATGATGGCTGTATTCCTAAAGGGAATTTAATTCCAAAGGAATCTGTGGGAGAAAAATAGAACTTGAAAAGTTCAAGACAAATAAGAAAACATTGAACCTAAAGAGGTAAAAAGGAAGAAGTAGAATAAAAAATTATTGTGGAGTCTCAAGTTTCTTATATAAACAAAAAACCATGTAGATCTAGTAGGACATGCCTTGAAATTGAAAGATTAGTATATCTTATGGCTCAAGAAGGCGGTGAGTTGGTCATAGACAATGGGCCAACAACCTACCTAGAAGATATTGAGGGACCATAGTATACGAAATGGCTTGAAGCCATTGTAACCTAGATGGACTCCCTGAACACCAACAGGGTATGAACTTGGTGGATCCACCTAAAGGGGTAAAACCCATAGGGTGCACTTGGGTCTTCAAGAAGAAGGCCGATATGGATGGTAGTGTAAAAAAATATAAGGGTAGATTGGTTGCTAAAGGTTTCAAACAAGTTCAAAATATTGAACATGACCAAATCGTTTCACCAGTCACCATGGTTAAATCCATCGGGATCATGCTTACCATTATAGCTTAGTATGACTATGAGATTTGACAAATGGATGTTGAAACCACCTTCCTTAATAGATATTGTGGAGGATCTATGCTTGACATAACTTAAACATTTTATAAATCTTATTATTGCAAATGAAGTATTTAAGCTACAAAAATCAATCTCTGGACTAAAGCAAGCATCTCAAGATATAGAATCTTTGATTTGACAAGATAGTCAAAGAGTTTAACTTTAGTTTGAATGAATATGGAATCTGTGATTATAAGAATTTACTGTGAGAATATTTATATTCCACATAGTGATGGAGAATGGCGTACTTATCCTACAAATATTAAAGAACTTCCTGGGATGTACCTTCTCTACGAAGGATTTAGGCAAATCATCTTGTATCTTAGGAATCAAGATCTTTAGAGATATATCCTTAAGTCTGCTTGATCTAAGTAAGATCACACAAATTGGGAAGATGTTGAAGGGGTTCAACAGACATGACCAATTAGAGAAAAGTTTTCCGTGTTCCATGGAAAGTCTCTGAAGAGCCTAGTGTCTCTATTCTTATGAAGAATGGGAAAACATGAGTAAGATTCCATATGCATTCATAATTGGGTATATCATGTATGTACTATTATGTACTCACGCGTTATCTCATATGTATTGGACATAGCGAGCATATGTCTGTCAAATCCTAGTGAAGGTCACTGGACTTCCATAAAGAATATCCTTACGTACTTGAGAAGCATGAAAGTATTAGTTCCTTAGTTATGTTAAAACAGAAGAGGTGGGTGTAAAGGGTTACACTGATGCAAGCTTCCAAAATGACAAAGAATATTAACAATCACAATTTGAATTTGTGTTTGACCTCAAAATAGAACTATAAGATGGAAGAGTTCCAAGCAAGAGACAACATTTATACAATAGAAGTTGAAAACTAGTTGTTTTGAAAACAACAAAGGATGTTGTATGGATCATGAAGTTCATTTAGATGAACTTGGGGGATGTTCCAACAATTGATGACATACTAGGAATACAGTGACAATAATGGAGCTATTAGATAGGAAAAGGAACCTAGATAACATAGTACATCATTTCCATCTCATATGAGAGATCATGTAGTGAGGTGTTGTGAATACTTGCAAAGTACTAACTAGAAGCAAGTGTTGCTAACCCGTTACGAAAGCACTTCTGCAGTAGAAACATGATGTACATGTTGAGATCACTTGGAATAATATTTGTGAGCTATTGGATCTAAGTTCAAGTTGGTGTTTTTTAATATGTATGCCCAGATACCCAATCATATGATGATTATAATGGGGCATTAGATATATGATTTGATAATAATAAAGGTAATTTTGTCTATTATGTTTGTCCCAATCATGACATGATGACACAAACATAGTAGATGTCTAAATAATGATCTATGCGATGACATTTGTCTTTAGGTTTAGGACATGGACAATGAGATCATATGTCTGATAAGAATGCATTCATTCTTGTTATGTACCTAGTTGGATATTACTATGGAAGCAAAATATACAATAGTAATATATAAGACTGGAGTGTGTGTTAACTGATGATAGAGTCTCAACAATCATGATATGGGATATCAATTCAAAAACATAGGTACATGTTAGAGAACAATGTATTGAACTGACCCACCTTTAGTGTGATAGATGGATACCATGGAATGGTAGTTAGAATCAACTCTCATAGTGATAGTGGTGATTGTGGTTCTTGGACTTGAAGTCGCTACAATCATCACACTTCTTTTGATGTATTTTGACATCATCATATGACCTTGAATAAGGGTTGCCATAAAGGTGATGCTCGGGTACATTATGACACATGGGGATTGATTATGGGTGATGTAGATGGAATTTGTCCCTCCTATAGGAGATTTATATCTTGGCCACTTGATAAGTGAAACTGAGAAATGTATGACCATATTCATGTGACTCAATTGTGATATTTGAGTTCATATGCATATCATATAGTCTGCTCTAGTTCAAGGAACATGGATTGAACATTGAGAGGATGATGATTCCATGCCTCAAGTTTAGTCAAGATATCAGAGACAAAGGCACTATATGATCAAAGTAACACTAATCATAAATTTTAGGTTGAAGTTGTTCTCTAGATTTCCAATTACTTAGGTGAAAATGATGTGTTTCTAGATGCCTATCAGTACTTGTGATGTTATAAATTAGTTATGGATGTTCACTACTAATGTAACTTGGGACCTATAGGGTCACACACATAGCAAGTACCTGGAATAGAAGTTTACTCATGAATACAGTTTAACTTTATTGCTAAAGTGTTTAGGTATTCAGTTTAAACAACGTTGGCTAAAAATTGGTAGATAGGAAACATGAGTTGACCGACTCAAGTGTTGAGTCAACCAATTCAAGTGTCAAGTCAATTTATTGCAAAATTGTTGAGCTGGAATGTGAATCGACCGGTTCAGAATGCGAACCAACCTATTCAGAATGTGAAGCGACTAGTTGAGCGATCAATAACATTGGATCAAAGGTTGATGTTGACGTCATGTTGTACATTAATCTTCATGTTGAAAGCCAATATATTTTCCAATAGGTATAGTGAATTGACTGATTCACATGAGAACTGACCAATTCAAATGTGAAATGTTTGATTCATGATATGAAAAAATGAGAAATTCATGAAAATTCATCTCTTCAACTCCTACTTGATCTTAAAACCCTATCCTTGAGTCTCCTATAAATAGAGGGGTAGTCAAGGCTTTCAAAAAACACGAATAACACTGAGAAATTTTGTCCTCTCACAATTATGGTAATGTAAGAGCCCAAGTAAGTCTTACCCTTAAAAGGGAGAGATAACTAGGGAGAACAAGTCAATGCTAGTACATTGACATCAAAGGGACAACTCCTTCCTATTATCTCTAGGAAGTGCAACAAGGAGTTCCTAGTGGTCCACATGGACTATGTATAGGTGTGGAGGCTTTTGCCATCACACTAGGAGAACATCATCAACCTATATCTATGGTGTTACACTAGGAGGATGTTCCTAATGAATGTTTAGGTGCTACTTGAAAAATAAGCATGAGACCTTGCGGAGATTGTCATTGGACTTTCTCCAGGACCAGGTATGTACCTTGTTTCCGCTTCCTTATCTGCTTCCCTAAGTTCCTAACATATACAACTAAGACGAGTGAGGGATACTCAAATCCATAGAAGCATTACCCACATGGATATAGTCTTTTCCATTTGTAATCAAGAAGTGGTAACATTTGGCATCAGAGCCTTTTTAAAGACCAAAAGGGAAAAGGAATGAGCCTCTCCCTTAAATTAGGAGTGACACTCCTATAAGAGATGGTGGGCATATTATTGAAAAATTATAGTGGTGATCTTGACACTTGGAGTGCTCATGAAGGCCGTATTTTGAAAGAGATGTTAGTACTGAGGAGTTCCAGTACTACACTCTAACATTAGTTATGTGACTCCATCAATCATTTACAAGGAGAAGTAACCCTTACTAAGAAGACTGAGGCAAGGACTGCCATCATTTTTGACACAAATCACTTTAGTGTCCTTATCCTGAAGTGGTTCATTTGTGTTTGAGATGTGAAAGAGTTAGCGAGTGCTTGAGTATAATGGTCCTTCCAAGGAAGACAAAGTGAAAATGTTCAACATGTTTCTTGCAGAAAATGCAAGATTATGGTGGCACACAAGGTGGGAGGACATGAGTCATCATCCTCTCCTTGATATAGATTCCTTACAGAAGGAACTTTCCATTTTGTTCTTTCCAAGGAACACAATATGGGATGCTTCAGAGTCTATTCAAGTCCCACCAAAAATAAGAGCATCAATGAGTATGTGAACAAGTGTATATCCATCAAGCAGGACACACAAGATATGACATAGATGGATTGACTCTTCCAATTTGAATTTGAGTTAAGTCTGAAGTTCAAGATTGATTGCAATGACATTATTGAAGGACATTGGTTTGGACATGGAAGTACATAAATGACTCAACAGCTCGTAGGTCCACCATGACTAGTGAATGAACAACATTCAGAGAAGTCCACATCCTTGAGATAATAATTTGAATAGAAGACTATGAGGATCCCCAAAAAATGACCCTTGATGTGAAGGAGATAAGTGTACTCTTGCATGGTGGTGGTGACTGCATATCATCTTGAGTAACCTTGACTCAGAAACAACTAGGTTTATACACCAATTGAATTAGTGATTAACATCCACTTCTTATTCTCATGTTATTTCTTTAAAAGTTTCAACTTAATTACACTTCTCATCAAATATTTATAGTTCTACATATACTCCTCAATATTATCTTTATAAGTTTGAATTTATCTTTATTCACTTGCTTATTAAACAAAAAGACCTAATAATGGATTCTCATTTAGACATCATTTTCTTATACAGAAGACTTTATGTATCTTCCTTTATGAATGAACAACTACATATATATGATTTTATTATAATTATTTTGGAATGATAAATCCTTTTTCATTTTTAAATTACTTCATATATTTGTTATATTTCATCCATTTCTATTGAACTTACCATTACTATTTTCATTTTAATATCATATTTTATTTTTTCAAGGTGTTATACCAATATAATATATTTATAAAAGTCTTTTCAAAATGATAGAAACTAGCTACTTAATTGGTGTATAATATTATAATGCATGCGACACCTTTAAAACTTTTCTTCTCCTTACATTTTAGGATCCTTTACTATATCATTATTTACTTACAATTATCTTATTGCACTGTTTGAACAAAAAAGGAAAAAGAACTATATAGATTCTCAATCATGTTAAACAAAGATGGTGTATGCCTTTCAATAACTTGCATAACACTCTAACACTTGGCCTCATATGATTAATCCCATGATTTTGTTTCACTTATAATCTCTTTATCAATTCTTATTTTTTCAAATTTATTACATTCCTCTATTTAGGTATGTTGTAGATGTAGTGGAAGTATTACATATGCATATATTTGGCATCTCATTGTAATGAAAATGGATAGCAAAATTATCATCAGAGCATGTCATATGTATTAAATGTAACTTTATGGATCCTATAATTTGGGATGGTCAACTAGATTTAAACTTGATGCGAACAATAACAGGGCTTCCATCTCAAATTCAACATGGAAATGAGACTATAATTGGGTTTGAAAGATATTCTTATTGGTCGTAAGATCATTGAGGTTGGGTTATAATGTTTGATATATGTAATTTAAACATTTTAACCCCTAGATATTTTGCTCCATAATTATCCTCCTTGCCTCATCAACAAACTTGCATAATCTCATATTTGAAAAAAAAAAATAGTAAATGCAAATTTTTCTTTTTATCAGTATGTTATATCAATAAAGTATATTTAGACAAGTGTTTTTCCGGTGTTAGTAACCGACTAATAAACTAATATGGAATATTTGCAATACATTATATATATTCATAATTCTTCTTCTCCTTCCTATTAAGGATCCATTTTTATTTCATGATTACTTACAATTATAGTATGAAGTTTCCAATTAAAGTAGTAGTGAAAAATCATATATTCAATTATGGTAAACAATAAGGATGTACGTCTTTCATGGACATGTATAACATTCAAACCATGGATCTACATGGTCAAGTCATAATTACCTTTACTTAAAACATTATCATTTCTAGTTTTTTTACTGTACCTGCTAATCATTTCCTCTTTAGGTACGTTCCATATGTGGAGAAAGTATTACGTGTTCACATAATTGGACATCCCAGTGTGAAGAGAGAGAAAAATGAAAATTTGATAGAAAGATTATCAAGAAAACATGCCACAAGTGTTAACCATATTTCTGTAGAGCCACAATTTTGGATCATTGGCTTGGTGAAAACATGATTCAAACCATAAAAGGGACCATCTCAAATTCAACATTGAAATTAAAGTATATGGCTAGTGTGGAAGGTATTCCCAGTGGTAGCAGTCTTATCAGGGGAAGTGAAAAAGATTGGTATATGCATACTTGTCAAGGAGCCCAGTTGGTCACCCTGATTTCCTGGGCAACTAAGCCGACTAATCGGCTACCCAGGCGTACATTTTATTTTTTTGATAAAATTATTTATATATAGTAATATATATAGTTATAGACTTATATACAACACATTATATAAAAAAACTAATGTAAACACATATCTAAGGAAGTAATAAAATATATTTATTAAACATTGACACAAATACAATAATATACTCAGTAAGAAACTAAGAATTAACTCAGTAAGAAACCAAGAATTAAGAAGAGTTATTGCGTGACATACCATTCTTGAATTTAGACTTGTAGTACTTGTCAAATTTCTGCAACCAAAAGTATAAAATAAAAGGAAATTGGAACATCTCAAATGCATACACTTCGAACTATTTGAATGAAAAATATCCCAAAGGCTAAAACCTAACATTCATATTGTTTAAATTTAGAATTTAAATAAAAATAAAAACATGTCTAAAGCTGTTTGAAATGCACTGAAGAAAATGAACTAAAAACAAAATGACTCTTCTTCTTCATCATCTGGATCCTCTTCATCATGATCCCCCTTATATTCCATTGTGGCATCATCATTGTCTTCATCCTTTCTGTCATCATTTGTCAAATCTATGTCCCTATTAGTCCCCACAACTCTAGTACCTTTTCTTGGTCTGTTAGGGTCAACTTGATATTGAAATGCACCCATGCCAACATCAACCCGACTCAATCTCACTCCTTGAGCAACTACATGATCATCTAGAACTCTTGTCATCCACTCACTACCCTAATCAAGATCATCTAGGGCAATAGGATCATAACTGTTCTACAAGTTGTCTAATTGCCTCTTCTTAAACCTTTAATGTAGTTGACAATTGTATTGGATATAGACAAGCTTATCCATCCTTTTAACCTCAAGCTTGAACCTCCTCTTTGTGTGAACCTATAAAGTAACAATGTACATTAAACCATATTTCAAAATACATTTATGTGTAGTTATTAGTTATAAATATTATTTCAAGAGGAACAACAAGGTCAAAAGTGCTCTAAGCTCTGTCTACAGCAGATGATGTGCAACAAAGCCCTAGTATATGCTTATCCATCCATTGTAGATTTCGAGCCTGCCCCCCATATACATCCCACCAAGCAACTAAAGTAAATTATAATTTACAATCATTAAGTAATAAGTTCAACAATATAGCAGTCCACCCTCAAAATACAAAATTTAAGATTCTTATGTGGTGTCTTCATAATCCTTTATCAAATGGAAATATCTTTGCCAAACATCCCACAAGTCTCCTTGTAACAATGTAACTCTGTTGAAATTTTATAGTGGATTGTTTTGTCCTCAACCATTTTTTCTAGGAAATCTACAAACTCAGAATCATATGTGCCAAGAATTGGGTTGTTCTTCACTCTAGCTTCGTAACACAATGAGGGGTTAAGTAAGAAACCTACTCCATATAGAGGTCGCGACATCTGAATTTCCCATCCATTCTCCACAATATTCATGATGAGCTTGAAATCCCTCTCTTTTTGGACAAAATTTAGTTTTATTTCTTCATTTGCTTTCTCAATAGAAGCTGCATTATAGCCCATGACGAGCTTTTCATATGAATCTACAAGTCATAAAACCTACATAAGGGGCTATGAAGATCTCAATAAATCTTAAACTACATTCCAAAATGCCCTTGAGTGACAAGTTGCACATACCATCTTCCCTACACTTGTCTTTAACCAAATGCTGTCATCCCAAGCTGTTGAATTGAACAAGGCAAACAAAGTGTCCCCATGGCCTAGCATGCTCTACAAGGTAAGAAAGGAAGTGGAAAATCTAGTGACCCCAAGCCGCATCAACTCAATGTTGTTCTTACTCTTCTTGATAAACTCATCTTACAACTGAACATGTTGGTATATCTAGGTAGTGACCTTCCTTGCCTTTGTGATAATAGAGGCATACTTTCTCATCTTACCAATACCTTCCAACATGAAATAATCACAATGTGCATCACAAAGGGTTTAGAATAAATGACTCCTCTTTTGTATCAACTTCTTCCCTACACTTACATAGTTAGTTGCATTATTTGTTTCAACTTGCACAAAATTTTTAGCCCCTATCCCCTCAATTCCCTCATCAAGAATGGTGAACGTATAATCAAATGTTTGCACAATAAAAGAAGAGTCAATAGAATATAAACAAAATGTACCCTCATGAATATTCACTGGGAATTTTTTTTATATTTCTTTGTCTCCTATCAGACCAGCCATCTGACATCAAAGTGCAACCATACAACTTCCAATGATTTTCATGCTCTCACTCCAACTCTTTGGCCATTGTATATTGTCTCACTAGAAGTGGTTTCCTTATCCAGTGGTATGAAGGAGGGGGGGGGAGTCCTTTGCTAAATTGTTCAATTGCTTCCACCATCACCTCAAAAGATGTACGGTTCACTGCATTGAAGGGTATACATGCATCATAAAAAAATACAAAAATACTATCATATGCAACTTGTAAGGCCTCCTTCTTAAATGCAGTCTCAATGATTTTCTAAACTTTTCCCGCCTTCCTTTGTGCTACATACTCAGTAGGAGTAAGATTTGTAAAACCCTCTATAGATACATGTGTAACAAATTCTGTTGGATCAAGGGCTCTAGGGGGGATGAATAGGGATTCACAAATCTCATAAAATGAATTAGACCTTCATATTATATTAAGTACAGAAAATTAAGCATACAACCAATGTGAAGTCCTAACTAACAAACATAACAAGGATGAGAGACAATGATATCATACACTTGGACAATGTGGTTTAGAGTGGTTCCACACTTCAAACTAGAAGTGAGTCAGTCCACTACCTAGAGGTGGTTAGGCTCTAGGACTTTGCAATCTTGATGCTCTTATATTCATTCATAAGATTACAAGACAAAGCCACATTCATCCAATGACTTAATACCTCAAGCAAGAATCTTCAACCTACCGAAGGAACTTACCCACTTGAACCAGGGAGTCTTCAGCCTTCAACAAGGACTTATCCACTCCATCTTAAACTCTTTGGCCTTCAAGGAATTACTTATCCTTCTTGAACGTCCGCCTTTCCTATCTCCTTCACTTGGAGATCTGGAACACCATGCTTTCTTCAACCTTGAAGAACATCAACTCCTTCTCCTTCACTCAGAGAAGATCTTCAAGCCTTTTCTTCAATAAAGAAAGGGGGTAGGAAGATGGAGGTGGAGAGATTTACATGGATACAAGAGGCATCTCTCTTACAACATATCCTAACTCACTCATACTCACATATTTGACTTGAAGGTAGAGAGAGAAAGGGGCTTAAAGGCGTGTAACACTCTCAACTAAGCAAGAACCAAGCATATATGGAATGACCAACCTTGGAATGAACTCCAAGTGGTCCTATTTATAGCTGGGGGTGTCTCTTTGAGTTGGGGAACACTTAGGTCCGAATTATAGCAGTTTTTGCACAAGGCAACAAATCTATTTTCATCCAAATAAGTCACCAACGGTTAGAATCACTTTTTTCAGCATTTTTCGTACAATACATTCAGTCGAGATTCAATAAAGGTAACTCGACCGATTGGGTAAGAGACAAACCCAATTTTCAAACTATCGGTCGAGTTTGTCCTAGGGAAACTCAACCGACCAATGAAAATAGCATTTGGTCAGTAACCCGATCGATCGAGTTCTATGAGTGCACAACTCGACTGATGCACTCTTTATAGAATTGATCTAGTGGATCGGTCGAGATTGTAACTCGACCGATTAACAACCTGTGATCAATTTTCTAAAGTGCATAAAAAGTGATTAAAACTTGGTTCTAAGTGTCCCACATAATTTTCTCATCTTAGTTGCAAGTCATATCATCAATACAAGTGATTAAAAAAATCTTCTAAGGTCATTTACATGGATTTCCTGATTTGCACACTTGTTTAGCTTTTGTCTTGAAGTTGGACAAGCTAGGGCTTGTGTAATTTGATCCTTTTTTATCATTAAGCGTGCTCTACTATATATTCCAAAAAATAAACCTAATTTGATCCTTTTCATGTACCTAACACCTGAAATCAATCTTGAATATACATATTAGATATATACTTGGAATGGTTAAGTCATTATCAAAATATGGACAATGTATAACGTCTTGGTCAACATTCTCCCCCTTTTTGACAATGACAAACCATTCCTCAAACATAATGAAAAGGAAATAGAAATTATACCTTTGCCTTGTGAATTAGGGGGATTCAAGATGTGAACAATGGGAATTGCTCCCCCTCAATCTATGCTTACTTTAACCTACATTGTTTGTCTATCTACACAAAGCAATTATAGCATACAAGTACTCTATGTTACTTTGCGAGTCACATGATAAAACATAAAATGAACAAGAAAAGGATCTCATAAGCAATAAGCAACATTATAACAAGGAATAGAAATATGATTGAGTTTCAAGACATTGAAGTTCTCTCCCCCTTTTGACATTATCAAAAAGTGAGGGGGGGGGGTAGAAGAGCATATAATCAGTTCTTCTCCAAACACAATCAAGCAGATATTCAAACAAACAGAGATGAAAGAAACACACAAGCTAAGTCATAATCAAAATATGATGAAATATGGCACCAACACATAGGATATAACATGATCAAAGATCAAGGGTGCACATGCCATATATTACAACTTAGACACATGTTCTCATAAAAGAAGCTACAAACAAGAAGTGATGAAAAGCTGAAGATAAAATAGTACATTTTAGATAATGTGCCCAAATGTTTCTAATACAAAATAGCCTACAAAGATATATATGATCAGCAAACTAGACTAAAAACTAAGAAACAACTAGACATCTAGACTATCTTTGTCCACCACATCATCATCTTCTTTAGCTCCAGGCTCGTAGTCCTCATCTCCATCTGAAGGTGTAGCAACAATAGTGACTTCATCACCAGAATCACCACCGAAGCCATCACCATCATCAGAAGCATCCTCACCATCACCATCATCGTAGTCAACAACAACAGTCTTAGCTTCAGCCTGGTGAGGCATCTCCTTATCTGCAGGAGGACCAAAACCATGACCAGACCAACAAGCATTCTTCTCATCCCAAGTCATACTAAGAGCATAGAGCTCATTGGCTTGAGGGAAGGATGGAGCAGAATTGCCAAGACTGGCAATCAGGGTGGCCAAGGAGCCAACAGGCAATGGAAAATAGATGGGAGTAGAACCACCAACATTAGAGGGTGGAGGAGCAACAACGGAAAGCTTGGGGGTAGGGTAGTAATGATGATATGCATAAGAAGCATAATCACTACCAAGGAAAGGCTGGTAGGTGGGGTAGGGGTGTGTATAAGATATGTTCACATTTGACATGATTAAACATAGATCCTGGTGCAGGTGCTCCTGGACCTGTTGGTTGTATGCGTGTTGGTGCATCATGTAGCCCATGAGGGTTTCATTAGATACATGAAATGAAGCATGGCTAGGTCGAGGTGGCTGAGGAGGAGGAGCTCAGGTAGAGGTAGAAGTTGGGGTTGTAGAGGCAGAGGTTGAGGGTGAAGCACCGGGTGTGGTGGAGGCAAAGACAGACACAAACTTCTGAATTGTGGTTTCACTAATACATACACCTTTCTTGGCAAGTTTGTAATGGAAGTAAGAAAAGAGTGATTTCTCAGTGGCGAATTGAAACAAACCACAAACTAGGGCTGGATAAGGTGGATGGGTGCCTCGGGTGTTCTTATTAGAGTCAAAATAGGTCATGTGGTGGGGAATGTATCTAGACCATTTGACTCCGATATTCTCAAGAATGTAGTACATTATGACCGCAGTGTTCTCTGCAATATTTATTTGATTTTTCTTCGGATGGATGTTGCAGTTGACCACTAAGGCTAATATATGCTTTCTGAGATTGAGGGAGGAGGAGGGTAGGGTGCTCTTCTTCTTGTAAGGAACATTAGGTTTCTTTAGGTAGTGATGGATATCAGGAAGAGTGATCTCATTCTGCTTGTAGAAACCATCATGATCCAAAAGGTTGAAATACTCCCCGTAATCCTTATGCTAGGTCATTCTCCTCATCTCCTGAGAAGAAGACATTGAGAATATCTTTAGAGATTTGAAATCTCTTCCCGACGATCATGGATGTAAGGATCACTTGAGTATTCAGCGGGGGTACAAGGGTGTCGTAATTCCAATGCAAGTTAGCATAGAATTCATGAACTACTTTTGTGCTTGTCATATAATTATGAAAGCAGTCACGTTCAACAACCAGGAAAGAGAGGTGATGAATGGCTAGCAACCTCGCTACTTGGTCTATGACCGCTTGACACCTAGGCCTAGGCTCAAACACGACTCTAAATGGAAAAGGACTCCTAGGAAGAAGGTCCTTATACCTATTTATAGCCTCTATCGAGACAAAGGAGGTGTCATCAAAAGAAACCAAGTGAGAAGATGAAGAAGATGATGGAGCATTGCTAGGGGTGGGTCTATTTCTTCTATGAGAATCCATGGAGGTGAAAAGACGGAGAAGAAGATATCAAACACACAAAGAAAGCCACAAAAACCGTTCACCTACCAAGGAAGAGAAACGGGGAAGGTCTAGGGTAGCCTATCTAGGTCAGAAAAGGGCCAGGATAGGGAAGGTAAGGGTTGGGAATGAGAGCTTAGGGCTAGACGAAGGGGAATCAATCATCTATTCTCTAGTTGAGAGGGAGAATAGTCGGCCGAACCCAACTTAAGTTGGCTTCAGACCGTTGATCAGTCAAGTCCTTAGAGTGGGAAACTCGACCGATTGGTCCATTTCAGAAAAGCTCTCATCCACAGATCAGTCAAGTTTGTCCTAGAGGAAACTCGACCGATGGTCTATCTGACCTAAAACCATGAAACTCAATTTCTAGCCATATGAATGCTAATTAAATTTATTTTTCAAGTCTATTATGTATATTGAACATACTTAGGCACATATCATTCATCATTGGGTACTATTTGGTAATAAAACACAAAAATCAAGAAATTCCCAAAAATAAGTGAAACTAAGCATGTCAACAAGCAAATATTAGCAATTTTAGGCAAGCAAGGTGATATAAGCATGAACAAGACATATAGGAAAAAAACAACTAGCTATTTAACATGTCAAAATCATCTGAATCAATTATGAGAAACTTAGATCTAATGAAGTTAAATTGCTCTCTAGCTAGATGTTTGCTGAAAATGTCTGCCAACTGATTTTCCGTGTCCACATGCATGATATAAATATCCTTTTTGGAAATGTGATCACAAAGAAAGTGATAGTGAACCTCTATATGTTTAGCTCTACTATGAAATATAGGATTATAAGAAAGATTGATTGCACTAGTATTATCATAATAGATAGGAGAAGCATCAAAATGTATATTAAAGTCTTGGAGAATTTGCTTCATCCATAGGACCTGGGCACAACAACTTCAGACTGCCATGTATTCAGCTTCGATAGTTGATAATGCCATGGTGCACTGTTTCTTGGAAAACCAAGACATGCCCTAGAAGAAAGAAAGTGCCACTTGTGCACTTTCTATCAACAAAACAACCTGCATAATTAGCATCACTATATGCTATTAGAGTAAAGTCCCTTGACTTAGGGTACCATAGTCCAAAATTTTGAGTTTTGACAAAGTACCTCAAAATCCTCTTAACAGTAATAAGATGTGATTTCCTAGGACTTGATTGAAAGCAAGCACACAAGCCAACACTAAACATAATATCAGGTCTAGAGGCAGTTAAATAAAGTAAACTTCCAATCATAGCTCTATAGAGATTCTCATCTACCTTCTCACCTTCTTCATCTCTATCAAGTTTGGCAGTTTTGGACATGGGTGTGACCATCGACTTCATGTTCTCCATTCTAAAGTATTTGAGTAGCTCATTGGTGTACTTGCCTTGGTTGATGAATTTCCATCTCTGGTTTGCTTGATTTGGAAGCCGAGGAAGAAAGTAAGCTCACCCATCATGCTCATCTCAAACTCACTCTGCATAAGAGAACTAAACTCTTTGCAAAGATCAAGATTAGTTCTGCCAAATATGATATCATCAACATAAATTTGAATGATAAGAAAATTTCTATAAGTGTGTTTTAAGAATAGAGTAGAATCAACTTTTCCCATGACATAGCCATTGTCTCACAAAAAGTTCTTTAATTTCTCATACCAAGCTTGAGGTGCTTGTTTGAGTCCATAGAGAGCTTTTTTTTAGCAAATGAACATGGTTAGGTAGCTTGTCATTTTCAAATCCAAGAGGTTGAGCAAGAAATACTTCTTCCTCAATTGTACCATTCAAAAATGCACTTTTAACATCCATTTGATATAGCAAGAAATTCTTATGACTAGCAAAAGCTAGTAGCATTCTAATAGATTCAAGTCTAGCAACAAGAGCATGAGTTTCATCAAAATCAATACCTTCCTACTAATTGTAGCCTTGAGCCACTAACCTTGCTTTTTCCCTTACCACCTTGCCATTTTCATCAAGCTTGTTGTGGTAGAACCATTTGGTGACAATGATTTTTCTGTCACTTGGTCGTGGCACTAGAGTGCACACTCAGTTCTTCTCAAACTACTCTAGTTCCTCCTGCATGGAAACGATCCACTCATCATCTCCAGGAGCTTCCTTGATGTTCTTTGGCTCCAACTGTGAGATGAAGGCACTATCGGCTTGTTCTTTGTTGTAGGTAGCCTCTGTCTTCACCCTCTCAAATGGATTGCCAATGATTAGCTCTTTGGGATGATTCTTTGTGAAATGAGGAGTGGTATCCTTCTCTTCATCTTCTTCCTCAACCACCTGCTTACTGATGGAGCTTCCACTTGCGTGGAATTGCGTGCACCACTAAAAATCCTAAAGATAGTAAGTCTTCATGTTTAGCCTTGCTTATACTAGATTAAAAACTCCACCCACGTATGCTAGGATACGTGGAAGTCTTATCATAGTACAGTTAAGGGTCAAATCCACAGGACAATGGTCTTGTCAAGATTAATAAGATAGAAAACGTTAGAATTTCATTTAACTCCTTAACAATTGGTATTTAGATCAAAGAGTTGGTTTGGTTGTTTAAACTAAGTGCAAGTAAAGTAAAAGCAAGAAAGTAAATTTAGGGATGTAAACAATGTTTAGAAACCACTAGGATGTGATCGGCTTTCACCACCACTACACATGGATCAAAACATACAACATAGTAACATAACCTGCAATAAGAGTCTAAATAGTTAGTATCTTTGTAGATTAAGTTTCCTTTCGGAGAACTAACTACGAGAAGTGTGGGAATGTTGCAATTCTAGCCATCCCCAAATGAATGGTCACTTAATTTGCATCATTCCCTTCATAAAGTGTGTTCCTCAACTTATCAAGGTTGTACTTTCATACGTCAACTGATTCCATTTCATAGTATGAAAGTACAACGATGGAAGTGAGTTTACTCCACTTCTTGAAAAATACTTCTAGATACCGAAACAGATGCATGGAGGCTACATGCATGAAGAACCAACATTCAATCGAGATTCGAATCTAATAGTACAAACGTAAACAATTCATACTAAAAGATAATAGGTAACACAAGTTGGTGATCAAGCAACAAGCATTCATTAAACGATTGATGTTGAACTGAAAAGAAGGTATATCTCTATTGCAAACTTATGAATTACATTGCATGAAATGAAAACATGGGTAGCGGGGCTACTCCCCGCACCCTAGTGTATAAGACTACTTGCTCATGGCAAGAACAAGGAAGAGGGAAAGAAGAGAGAGAGAGAACGTCATCTCCACGAATGTGGGAGGAAGGTCGACCCATTGGAGAGAGAGAGATCAACGATCTTCACACTTCATAGCATGCTTGATGATGAATCCTCCTCTTCCCACCTTCTTTGTCAATGAGAGAGAAAGTAGCTCGGAGATGGAGTATGGATCTCATACTGGCAGCCTCGGGGCAGTGGGTGAAGGATGGAATGGCTCTGGAACAACAAAGGCAACCTTTAGACGTCTCAAAACTCCCTCCTTTGTGAGGACCCTTCGGGTCTTATTTATAGGATTTGAGTGAGGCTCAAATGGTTTGGGAGACCATTTGGACTCTCTCGATTTGGAGACCGTTTGGACTCTCTCAGTTTGGAGATCGTTTGGACTCATGGTTTGGAAACCGTTTTCCTTCATTCGATCTTGGGACCGTGTAGCTTCATACGGTCTCAGGACCGTTTGACTTTATACAGTCACGGGACCGTTTGGCTTCATTCGGTCTTGGGATCGTTTGGTGTCCATTTAGTCTTGGGACCGTTTGGTGTCCATTCGGTCTTGGGACCGCTTGGTGTCCATTTGGTCTTGGGACTGTGTAGCTTCATACAATCTCAGGACCGTTTGACTTTATACAGTCTCGGGACCGTTTGGCTTCATTCGGTCTTGGGACCGCTTGGTGTCCATTCGGTCTTGGGATCGTTTTGGTGTCCATTCGGTCTTGGGACCGTTTGGTGTCCATTCGGTCTTGGGACCATTTGGTGTCCATTCGGTCTTGGGACTGTTTGGTGCTTTTGTAATTTTTTTGTGCTTTTCTGTAAGAGATAAAAGGGGAAAAGTTAGTCTGATGATATATTTATAATAAAGTGAAAATTAAAGTTTGTGTCTAATTTATTTAAGAAAGAGTATGGAAAACTGAGGAAAATTAGTCAGATAACATCGCAAAATGGGAGGTTATCACCCCCCCTAACTTAGAGTCTAGCTTGTCCTCAATCTAGATAGAGCTAAGGCATGTAGCGGAAAGGCGATTTTATTTGGTGAAGATTTCCATACTCTTGCTTCAATTCTAAACCAGAAATCTCTTAGAGTTTTATCGGGCTTCTGCTCGCACTGACTCCTTTAGGTATTGGGAGTTGTGTGGATCTCAGATTTCTTCCTTATCATGTAGCTCGCATTGGGACCACCTTTTCCTTGATCACATTTCTGTGCATGTTTTCAACTCCAATTAGTTTTCTACTTCTTTGAAAAAAAATAATGGAAACTAAAATAGGCATGAGGGTTGGCTAAAGGCTGATGTGTAACTCTCCCTTTATGAGGGTTTATCTAAACTTTTAGGATCTCACTACTGGGCACGACACATCTGCCTTTGTGAGGGCAGCTAAATGTACCGGCCGGGCAAGTCCTTTATCATCTTTTTCATATATTCAGAGACCTTAGGATTTCATTACCGTGCATGACACATCTACCTTTGTGAGGGAAACGGAATGTACCGACCGGGTGAGACCATTATTGGTTCTTCATATAGGTCCTTAAGTGTGTCACAACTCTCATGTTTTTATTCAACACTCTGGCTTTTATTCTTATACTCAGATGCTTAGGAGTTGGATAAAAAGGGATTTTATTTGGGCTGCTAGGGCTCTTTTGAAAAGAAGAAAACTATTCTTGGAGTCTCCTGACATGTACTTATTTTGATTTCATACTTGGTGGTCCACTTGTGAGGTTCCTTGATTTGGATTTTACCTGGTTCCCTCCCATCCTTAGAAGAGTTTTGGCTAGCTTTGGCCATGATGTTAACTTGTGGAGAGTATGGAGCAGAGTTGAAGTAAAAACATGGAAATCGGGTGTGAAAGTAATTTATTGATTCACCATTGCATGCCTAAGTGCTTTTTCTGTTATTGCTTTTTGAGGACTGCTTTGATTCTAAATTCAGCTGGGGGTGACTTTTTCCAAGAGTGATGTTATACTTATGTACAAGAATTATTCAAAGAAATTACTGAAAAAGTCTAAAATGTGAAAGGAAAAATAGGAGCAGTGCATAGAAAAGCAGAAGGAGTAGAGGGAGAAAGGTTGAAAAATGATACCTCACCCTTGTCCAGTGTGCCCCCCTAACTTATCACTCACTCTGTCCTCAGAGTGTCAAAGTGATAGGTTGAGAGGTATATGGACAAGGGCATTAGGCTTCTTGTAGTCCTTTGTTAGCTCCATGCGTTCAGAGAAGATTAGCTACAAACTTTCCACGTAGAGCGTGGTAGTCCACATCCATCATGTCCTCTACTGATCATCCAAGAATAGCGATGGTGTACATCCAATAGACGATGTGGAAGCCACAGTCATTTGACTCTCAGAGTTGCTGGGGACATGTATGGTAGAAGGCTGGGTGATGAAAGTGTTCTTTATCGTACGCCTTGTGTGCTTGCTTAAGAGATCGTGTAGTTTGTCAACACACTCCATAGCCACCTCCTCCGTGGGCGTGTTAGCTGTCACAACATACTGCCTCTAGTTTGCATCGAACTAGCTATCAGAACTGTTGTAGATGATAGTTGTTCCATCATGAAGGATTGTTTCCAGAAGCATCCAGTGCTCTGAGTGAAGGAAAGGAAGCATAATGAACTTTGGAGTTGTATGTTGGAGGAAAGAGATGAGTGCCTATGTTGTTCCGAAGTTCTTTAGCTTTAGGAGATCATCCTTCATATATGCTGATGCCATATAGATCGTAGGGTGATTCTGTACGAGGATATATTGATAGGCGGTCATCAAACTCACGGATAGAGACCCTTTGAATTGTACAGTTTCGCGGACCCTATCTGCCATAACCAGAATGTCTCTGGCTAGAAAAATGAGATCATCTTTCTCGGCATATATCCTAGACATGATGAGCTGAAGTTCATTGTCGGAAAGACTTTTGCAAGCTGCAAGGTCAAAATTGGGAAACATTGGTTCAATGGAAAATAGAGGAACCATTTGGGGATATGATCTTTTGATAGGGGCCCCTATTAGTAAATCGATGTCCCCTTTATCTTTCGCCATATCAAAGGTTTAAGGGTCCCATAGACTTTTTTCGGGGACCGTGGTGGGTTGTTGTTTCTCCAAGTCCTGTAATGTTTACCGGAACGACTGTTTCTGTGGAAGTTCGATAGCTGAGTAGAGGTAGCGAGGGACGTCGTCTGGTGCCATAGTCGGTCCTTGAAGAACCTTCTGTCACATATGAGCTCCATGGAGTAACACTCTTATAGAGAGTGAAAGTCTTCTGCGGCCATCTCGGTGAAGGGGATTTGTTGATTAAGCGCTTGTATGTGGCGTATAGTATAGAAAGTGCAATCCCTGAATCCTTCTTGCGTTTGGACTTGTGGGTTTATTATTCAGAACCATGGTTGGTTCCAACCCTATCAGAGTGATGTCTTTGTAGCCCAAATTAATTTTGGGAGGTGGAAAGGGATGCATCTTGCCTCCCCAGCTCCTAGACCAACAAAATTAATGATTCCGACTTTGAGCTCACTGGCACAGAAGTTGTACACTTTGGCGTCACAAGCCTCGGTGTCAACGATCATGAGCAGCCAGTGGCCGGAAACTTGGAAGGGTACTGTGATATATCGTACGTTCCATTCAATCCCCCTATGTAGACACTCGATATTCTTGTTGTGTATATCTTTATACAGTAGACTTAGAGCCAAAACAGGTGAAGCATTAAGAACTGGCTGCGGCCTTTTTGAGCTTCTGTATGTTTCGATAGTGTTGGAAAGAAGGACATGGAAGATTTCCATCGTCACTTTTGATTGAGGTTGGAGGATGACGCGGAAATCTTCACATGTCAACTTGCGCTTAGTCTTTATATTTGTGTAGATGATGCCCCCCCTATTTGGCATCATCTATGATAGTGTTCAGGATGAAGATATCCTAGACATCTAGGGTAGAGATGGCCGCCATGTTTAGGTCTTGCATCTTCTTAGGTAGAGGTGGTGGCATGGGAATCACTTACAGTGGCGGGAAAGAAGTCTACTCTAGGTCATCCATATAGTGTTGCAGAACTTCATCGTTTTCTGATTTAGAAGAGTCGAGTTCATCATCTGTGTCTAGACTCACTCTGTCTGACTCTTCTTGCTCTGGGGGTAAAGGCACCGATTGTTCAGGTGCGGAGTAATGATGGGCTGCTGATGTTGGTGGACTAATGTTAGTTCCTAGGATACATTACTGGAACTCATCAAAGCTGCTTCTTTGGCAGCTTCCCCCATAGATCCCATGGCAGAATAGTTAAGGAATTGATCCCCATATGACATGTTAATGTTGTCAGTGTGAGCGGGGGATTTGGGATCATATCCACCTTCTTGGTGGTCTTTGTCTGCTCCCTTCTTTGAAGGTGTTATTCCTCGGCTGGTTCCCTCCCCATCATTACCTGCGTCATCAGGTTTTTCATCTGAGGAGGAGGTGTCATCATTGGAGTCAGCGGAGGAGTCAGAATCTTCTTCTTCGTCTTCGTCTTCTTCTTCTTCATCGTCTGACGCCTTATCTTTTATTTGTTTTGGCTTTGTTTTCTTGCACTGTCGGTGAAGTGATTGTAATTCATCAAGAGCCACTTGCACATGCTCGTGTGTCTCAAGTAGTGCGTCGTGGGTTTCCTTGAGATCAGAATATCGTGCCTCAATAGAGAGGAGTTGTGCAGAAAGGTCTGTAACTTGGGCTCGTAGGTGATTGATTTCATTATTTGATGACTCCTATTGGCAGCTATTGAGTTGTGTAAGGGTTTTAGTGATGGCGTCCAAACATGTGCTAAAAGCAATTTGCTACTGCTTAAGCTCGTGAAGGCTCTCTGGCAGAGGTTGAGTCTGTGTAGAGATCCTTTCGACTTGTTGATCCAACATTGCTTGCTGGCTTTTCACCTCAAGCACCAACTGTGGCAATTGTTGTAGGCGGTTGTCGATGCGTTCGACTTGCGTGGCCGCTACTTCCTGCCGTTGGTTGATGCTTGAGAGGATGCCAGGTAGGGTGTGGTTTTGCTCGTCGATCTTGGTGACCTATTTTGTAAGACCCTGCACATAAGAAAAAATAGATTACATTATGTTAGAAGGGTCGGTGAGGAGGTTTTGGATGGCATCAAATTGACGTCTGAATTCCTCACTGACATTTGTAAAAGGGACCCCAGAAAAGGATGGGTGGGATGGCTGGGGTCGGGGTGGAAGGGTGGTAGTGTCTTGCGAAAGAGACACTGAAGATGGTCCTACGAATTCGTGGTGACTGTAGATGAAGTCACCAGCGGTGTCGGGGTGGTGGCAGATGCGAAGGGTGATGATATTCTGGGAGAAAAGGGTTGATCCGTAAATGTCGATGGGAAAGCGGTGGTAATGGATGTAAACGAGGTAAAAGCGAGGTCGGGCGTTGATGTGAATGGAATGCCTGATGGGAAGGGGATTGAGGCGGAGGATGTGGTTGGAGGTGTGGATGTGGGGAAGGGATTTGTTGGTGGAATTATTGTGGAGACTGATGGGTGGGTGGTGGATTGTGGAATGGTGGAGGATGGTATCGTGGTGGGGGTGGTAGTGGAGGTTAGCTCAACATTTAGACTCATGATGAAAGAGTCTAATGATGAGGTGGTGATGTGTTCTTTAGGAAGAGGAGGTTCTACTTCTAGATTTGGTCATGATGTCGGTGTCCCCGACAACTGTTGTGGTTGTAAACACCCTTTGGATGGTCGTTTCACTGGGATTTTTGTTATTCTAGCTGTCGGGGCGGTGATGATATGCTCTGTCTGTCCTGCTTTTGCTGTCTTTTCTACTACTTGGACTAACACGAGGAGGTTGGTAAGCTCCTCTTCAGTGAATAGGAGCTTATCCTTGTGAAAATATGTGAGCTCCGGTAGAGGGAGCAGCGTCCTAGAGGATTTTACTATGGGACAGAAGATGTAGTGTAGCTTAGCATCCTTTTCCTTAATGATGTATGAATTCTTTAAAGTCTGCTCATTGGTAAGGATGTCGCCCTTGATCTTTGTGCATCTGGGCAGTAGTCTGTCCATCTTGAGATAATGCAGAATTGTGGTTATGTTTTCTCCGACGCATACTTCTTTCCTGAGGGCATAAGCTCTGTGCTTGTGTATCAAATGCTGTCCTATGTTGATTGGCAGCCCATTAAGGATGGACCAGAGGATGAAAAGATCGGAAATGGTAACATTTCTGCCCTCTGTCCTGGGGAAGAGTACGCCTGTGAGGATTTTGTGTAGAGTGTGCACCAACCCAGAATGAATACTGGAGGCCTTGCAGGTCTTTGCCTCAAAGGATGGGATCCCTGTTAGGGATTTCCAGAAGATGTGTTTGTTGAACTGGGAGCTGGCGACGCCTACAACATTGGCTTTTTGCAACTTCTCCTTGTTGTCTATAAAAATGTCATTGAGTAGGTTTTCTGTTATGACAACTTTGTTGCCGAAGAGTTGGGTGACCAGCCTATGGTCGCCTCCGTGTCCATTATGTCCACTGCTTCTTTGTAGAGGAAGGTGAAAAATTGAGTTGTTGGCTCAACATAAGAATTCTCTGTGACAAAGCAGAGTCTTGCGAGGTTGGCATTGTCGAGCAAGGTGAGGATTCTATCGTAAATCCCCATCTTTTTCAGTATGCTGGAGCAAACATACTTTGTCGGCTTCAGCGTTTTGTCAAAGGATGGAAGGGTGTGGATGAATAGGTTTGCTGGTGGTGGTGCTGTAGTGGTGATGGTGGAGAAAACAGGGATAGTGGTAGTAGCAGGAGTGGTAATGGCGGTGGTGGTAGTGGTTGATGGAATGTATCCTGCCAGGATTAATTCCCTTGCGGTGGCAAGATGGACCTGCTTCCTTGCCCATTTCTTTGTAGGTTGTTCTTTGGTAGCTTCCTGGGTCTTCCTTTTCCCTTTTGACTTTGTAGTTGGGGATTCCTCCTCGGGGGTTGGCTCGTATTCTGAGTCTTCATTACTGGAAAAAATTTCATCCACTTCTTGATCAGGCTGCTCGGTTAAACACATGTTGATGCGGTCAATTTCATTCATGACCGCGAGCAGGTTGACTTTCAGTGGGACCTGTCCAGTCATGTCGTAGATTTCGATGACCTTTTGGAGCTTGGTACAGTCTTTTATCAGTTGCTCCCTTGTCCAGAAGGGAGCATCATCGGTTCTGGTGGCTTCTTTTGCGGGTGATGCCATATCTGAAAAATTAGCAGAAAATCGTGTGTTAAAAGGATTTGAATTTGCAGAGATAACAAGTTTATTAAAATAAAAAGTTACATTATGTATGTGTTTATGTTTTTAGGTTTTAGTGGAATCCAAGCGATTTGTAAAACCAAACAGTTTCAAGACCGTTTGGCTCCAAATGGTTTCAGGACCGTTTGGCTCAAAACGGTTTCAGGACCGTTTGGCTTCAGACGGGTTCAGGACCGTTTGGTTTCAGACGGGCTCAGGACCGTTTAGCTCCACACGGGTTCAGGACCGTTTGGCTCCAAATGGTTTCAGGACCGTTTGGCTCCAAACAGTTTCGAAACCATTTGGCGCCAAACAGTTTCAGGACCGTTTGGCTCCAAGCGGTCGAAACCGTGAGGAAGGTGGAACGTCGGGGTCGAGGATGGTTGGTTAAAAAGGTGGTGAAAGCAGCAAAAGACGGCGGCAACATGTGCATCGACGACTAACGAGAACTCCGTCAGCGACACAATGTTGGCAACGACGAAAACATAGTGGTGTGGTGAGGGAGAAAATGACAATGGTGATGGTGTCGAGCTGTTGGTTCACCTTGCTATGCGATAGTGACTCTGACGGCGAGAAACTCCGCGAAAAAGCACAGGGAAGCAGCGGTGTCGTCGGAGATGGTGGTAGAGAGAGCAGGCGTCACGAGCTGCGCAGGAGAGAGAAATGGAAAGGATGAAATAGTACTCGCGCAAGGGTTTAGGGAGTTTGAGATTTTAGAAGGGGAAAAAGGGAGGGGTTGGGGTTATATTTATAGGATATGGGGGGTTACTGTGACGTCCCCGGATTTTCTAAAACTTAATCTGATGTGCGACGTCCAAATTGAAACCCTCACCTCAGCGAGAATCACAATTTAAACATCCCACACGAGGCTAAGAAGAAGAAAATCAGAGGAAGTCATAAGGAAACAATCAGTAGCACATATACATGAACAATAAACAAACCACAACACATGTTCACCATTCAACATATAATTACAACATGAATTGTTACAACATTTGATATTACATATTGAACAACAAACTTATACATATACATGTACTACATCTAAACTACAGGATCTTAAGACAACAGGTCCACATGTACATCAGCTCGCCACACAACTCTCAACATCCTGGATCTTCAAAAGCAAAACCACAACCTAAACAAAAGATTACATGCGGTACACGTCAGCACAATATTTCATGAATATTTTACTAAGTACGCCTACGTGTCTTTTTATATACCTCTCATCATATCTTGGCAGTAAGATAAAACTAATATACTTGGCATTAACAGAAGAATGTAAGAAAAGCGTATACTTACACTAAGATATTCATTAACAAATGAGAACACATATTTTAAGCACATTTTCCATTATATATCCATGCATTTGCCACCTGAGGGAATAATGCATCATCTCTGCTACCAACGAGAATGAGATGTAAGGCCTTATGATCTACTACCAAAGAGTTAGATCATTGTACAATGTGATCTGCTACCAAAGAGAATGATCACTTTCCAGCACTATGCTACCAAAGAGAATTAGTGCTTTCATATAATGGAACAGATATATTATGTTTGATGTGTTCATAGCAATAAGTATGGAGAATCAAGCAACATAGCATACAAGAACAATCATTTCAATCAATACCATAAGCCAAGTATTTTACTACTCATATATCACAAGCATATTGTATAATAAGCCAAGAAAGAGGTAATGGCGTACCTTCCAAAGAGACATCCTAATCACATATCACTGATGTCAACTATAAGCTTGGTCAAACCTGATCAAGACAAGACCACATACTACCATCAGATTCTCAACTTATTATATCTCATCTTAACCCTAGTCGTTCTCATCTTAGGGTTTTCTTACTCATTATGGTATTCTCATGATTACTTGTATTCTTGTCTTGTGATTATATCACACTGATGTCATATTCCAGATTATGATTCATTATCAAAGTTCATCATCTGAACATTAGGTTCCATATCCTTTTTGTGCACATATTAACCCTAGGTTACATCATTAACCTAGCTTAGGGTTTTATAACATGTATTAATATTCATCTTCATATAACATGGATTTTGTTCATCATTATGATCTCATAAATAAAACTGAGGTTCAATATACTGATATGAGCTTTCTCTGTAAATTTCATCATTTATTGAGCATGGATGCATTTATTGCATATTAATTAGGGTTATTAGCCCTAATTGTCTATATTAAGCAAATTATATGATTTCGTACATTATCATGACCACAAATGACATCATATGCATTATAAACATAAAATATGGTTCACAGGTATTTTCTCACAATTTTAGGCCATTGTGTGGTATTTATTACAAATGAAAAAAAGCATTTTACAACTTACATGATATCACTAATATTAGTGTCTCAAAAGACTGATATTAAGCTTTCATGTTGTTCTACATATTTTTCTGAGAAAAACGGTAGCTTGTTTGTATTTTTCTGATAACGGAGCTAATTTCTATGCATTATCTAAGGTATACATATTTTCTGGGAATATCTTAACTCTGGGCCAACTGTGCACTGCCACGTGGCACCATGGTTCCAACGTTGGTGCTGAGCCGGCCGGTTTAAGTGTTGACCCAGTCCTCCTTCTTTCTCTCTTTCTCACGTTCCACGCGAGGCGGACGCCCGTGGCGTCGTTCTCTGCCGACGTGCAAGCAACCCCATAAGGTGCTCCTATCCTCTCGGCCTCGCTGCTGGTGGCCGTCCTGGGCTAACTCCGGTGAGCTACTGAGGGTCGACTATTTCTCCTCACCTCCTGATTTCTCCTCAACTGCTCTCTAAGCTCCATGCTCGTGAGCCATGGGTGATGGCTGCCGTCATGTTGTGCTCTACCTCAGCTGCACGTCTCCTCCTGGATGTCGACCTACACGACCGATCCACCATGATCTCGTGCGTGCGTCTCCTTGCTCTAGCACCGCCACTGGTCTAACTCCAAGAAGGCGCCGACATGAAGTCTCTTCTACGCGATGGTGTCGTTGCACTCCCCTCTATTCGCCGCCGCCGGTTCTCCTCTCCGGCGTGCAACCGCAGCAGCTACTCTCCTCCGCGTCAAGTCTGCAGTAGGACTCTCCCAGCTGCCACTGACCTCCAGGCCATTAGCCTCTTGGCTTCTTGGGAGTCTGGCGGGGCTGGCCACCCTAGGCTCCAGGGATCTCAGCGCCGCTACAAAGCTCGGTCTCTGACTGAATGCCGCTGCAAACTCGGTCTCCGACGGAGCGCCGCTGTGAGGCTGCTCTCCGGCCAAAGGTAGGCTATGAGGTCTTCTCCTCGTTCCGGTGTGCCTCTGTTGGCTCCTCCACGGATGGTCGGATATGAGATCACGTCGTTCCTTGTACTTCACCTCCTCATCCTCGTCTTCCTTCTCACACTCATCCTCTGTGAGTTACGGTGGTGAAGGTGTGGGTGTCTCTTTCATTTTCTCTGTGTGGGTGATAGTTTGTCTCGAGTGGTGGGTTATACAAACCGTCAAGACAAACTGAGAAGTACTGGAGCCTGGAGGCACGCCTCTGTGATTCACCCACGATCATAACATCGTGGTGATCCTTGCAGGCTGAACTGTCATCTCCCCCCACGTTCCTTGCTGACCACGTTCCTTGCTGAACTAAAGGCACAAGGATTTAATTATTTAAAGGTCAAGATGGTGCCATGCTACCAATTCGTGGCCATGCCCTGGCAGTGCATATCCTAGGGAAAACTCTGCCCGCATGATGTATCCAAGCAACGATACCTAAGCTAAATAATGAAACCTTTAGTAAAGACATGCTCCAGAAATCTCATGATTACATGATATTCAACCTAATAACTCCATCTAGGAAACTCCAATTTCAACCAAGCTTTAACCAGTGCTTTACTACCCCTGAAGCTACAATCTACTCAAAATTTGGTGCCAAAACTCAATGGTTGTACCATCCAATTAAATTCCTCAAGAAGGCATAAAAAGAGAGATCTTAATCATTATATAAATCTCGATCAACATTCCAACTTTACTAAAATACTTGGAACTCTCATTATAACTCAAGATATGGATTCTAGTATGTTATTGGAGATTTATGGATTTCAAAAATCCACTCCATCACATCCTACACACCTTAAAAGATATTTCGTCCTCGAAATTAAGCCAAAATCAAGTCCATCACATCATATACATCTAAAAAGAACTTTCGTCCTCGAAAGTAAGCCATAAACATACTTCTAGGGAAAACCTTATCTTACTGTCATCCACATGTAGGCATCATCCTATGTACAACATAGCCAAAAGCTCCAGAATTATATTCCAGCTATTTGGATGTTTTCCAAACATCTAAGGTGATACAAGGGTGAACCACTCATCATATATCATGGTTTAAGAGCTTAGGTTACATCATGACGTATCTCATATGTTATGGTTGCTTCCTTATCTTTGCCCACGGATTAGGGTTCCGTCATCATATTACCATGTTCTAAAGGAGTTAACTCAAGTTAACCCATATATCAAGGTGTCATGATCGTTATGTTGTGCTAACTATCAAACTATATTTTCATATTTATTAAGCACTAAGATTAACACATCATGTAACATGTTTCATTCATATGATTTTATTTCATTGTTCATAATAAACTGTAACATTTATTAGTGATTTCATCATAAGATTAACCAACAACATCACATTATCATCATTATTCCTGTATATGGTTAACCATTTATGCATTGATATCAATTAAACCGTCTCTAGGTTTTTGTCATATCGTGTCCATATGTCAAATCTCAAGATTAGATAACATCCTTACATATTTTATGTCATGGTTGTGTTAAACAAACTTATACAAGTGGCTTATCAACATACATCAACAAGTCCAATGAGGTTCCCTTAACCTATACTTTAGGGTAGTGCTATGCTCAGTCTCGCTGAGCTAACTCATCTCTATCAGTTTCTCATATGTACAAACTATATCTTCCCTCTCGGTCTAGGGTTCTTAGGTTACCTCACTGGCACTGGCTAATAGCTTCATTAGCTCTAGCCACATAAGCACAAACCAAAACATGATATGTTATACTCTTCATCGGTATTCTACCCATGAAACATGCTTACCCAAAACTCTCCTATATACACCACCAGATTCCTATGTGGGAAACCACCAACCCGAGCATGAGGCTTCACAGAAACTACACAGCTACCTCCTCCAGGGTCTTGGGCTCTCTCCCTCACCCAGATGGCAGGCACTCATATCGATGTTCACTTATGGACATATATAACCATCCTCTCTCTGTCTCTAGGGTTTGGTTTTCCCAAGGACATCTAGGGTTCAACAAACTATAGGAATCATGCATTAGGCAACTCAACTCATTCACTTAGGAGTATTCTAGTTTAGGACATATCATATCACATATCTCATATTTCTCATATCGTGGAGTCTAGGTTCTCTGACCTTCTCCTTGTGGGTCTCTCTCTCTCTTGAGCTAACCCCAAAACTGGTCCTAACACTAGAGGTCCTCCTTCGCAAAAGAACTTGAGGCTCATGCCGACTCACAACCTTGTCTTAACTTAACTTATCTCATATCATAAAATAACTCATACCTGCATCATTAAAACTTATTTCAAATCCTCAAAACTGAACTTAAGTCCTCAAAGACAAACATATATCTTCATAAACATCTTATGTCTTCTATATAAGACTTACATCATATCATCAAAACTTATTTCATATATTCCATCTATCATCTATTCCAACAAGGCTCTAGACATCTAATCTAGAACTACTCTCTCCTAGACTGATGTCATTCACTTTCACTTAGGTTGCATGATCACCTCCTACTCGTACATGTGTGGGGACACATTTTTGTAATGCATATACATATTAAAATATTATATAGTTTTTCTCCGATAAAACATGCGTCAGAGAAAACTATCAAGGTTCGATCCGATTGGAATCAAAAACCAAATCCAGAAAACGAGTGTCCCACACATTGTAGAGAGTACAGTGCCATGAAAACTAGTGAAAAGGGTGAGAACAAGGGGTAGACTAGTGTAGCTACTCTAGACAACGTGCGCAATATGTCTAGGGTTTCTCTTCCCTGGATGGACGTCATTTCCAAATAGTGCAACGTCCCATATCACTGCACTACAAGGAAAGAACGACATCTAAGGACTTGCTACTCAACAAGCACCAGTCTAGACCTAGTTCTCGGACATCTAGGTGCTAACCTAGAGGCTAGGTCAGATCTAATCTCTAAAAGACGACTAATCTAACCCTAAAAGATTATTAAGGTTCAAGGTTCTTTTGTTTTAAGTTGCATAATGAGCAAATGTCAGGCTTTGCTATTGTTCATGCTCTGATACCACCTGTGACGTCCCCGGATTTTCTAAAACTTAATCTGATGTGCGACGTCCAAATTGAAACCCTCACCTTAGCGAGAATCACAATTTAAACATCCCACACGAGGTTAAGAAGAAGAAAATCAGAGGAAGTCATAAGGAAACAATCAGTAGCACATATACATGAACAATAAACAAACCACAACACATGTTCAGCATTCAACATATAATTACAACATGAATTGTTACAACATTTGATATTACATATTGAACAACAAACTTATACATATACATGTACTACATCTAAACTACAGGATCTTAAGACAACAGGTCCACCTGTACATCAGCTCGCCACACAACTCTCAACATCCTGGATCTTCAAAAGCAAAACCACAACCTAAACAAAAGATTACATGCGGTACATGTCAGCACAATATTTCATGAATATTGTACTGAGTACGCCTACGTGTCTTTTTATATACCTCTCATCATATCTTGGCAGTAAGATAAAACTAATATACTTGGCAGTAACAGAAGAATGTAAGAAAAGCGTATACTTGCACTAAGATATTCATTAACAAACGAGAACACATATTTTAAGCACATTTTCCATTATATATCCATGCATTTTCCACCTGAGGGAATAATGCATCATCTCTGCTACCAACGAGAATGAGATGTAAGGCCTTATGATCTACTACCAAAGAGTTAGATCATTGTACAATGTGATCTGCTACCAAAGAGAATGATCACTTTCCAGCACTATGCTACCAAAGAGAATTAGTGCTTTCATATAATGGAACAGATATATTATGTTTGATGTGTTCATAGCAATAAGTATGGAGAATCAAGCAACATAGCATACAAGAACAATCATTTCAATCAATACCATATGCCAAGTATTTTACTACTCATATATCACAAGCATATTGTATAATAAGCCAAGTAAGAGGTAATGGCGTACCTTCCAAAGAGACATCCTAATCACATATCACTGATGTCAACTATAAGCTTGGTCAAACCTGATCAAGACAAGACCACATACTACCATCAGATTCTCAACTTATTATATCTCATCTTAACCCTAGTCGTTCTCATCTTAGGGTTTGCTTACTCATTATGGTATTCTCATGATTACTTGTATTCTTGTCTTGTGATTATATCACACTGATGTCATATTCCAGATTATGATTCATTATCAAAGTTTATCATCTGAACATTAGGTTCCATATCCTTTTTGTGCACATATTAACCCTAGGTTACATCATTAACCTAGCTTAGGGTTTTATAACATGTATTAATATTCATCTTTATATAACATGGATTTTGTTCATCATTATGATCTCATAAATAAAACTGAGGTTCAATATACTGATATGAGCTTTCTCTGTAAATTTCATCATTTATTGAGCATGGATGCATTTATTGCATATTAATTAGGGTTATTAGCCCTAATTGGCTATATTAAGCAAATTATATGATTTCGTACATTATCATGACCATAACTGACATCATATGCATTATAAACATAAAATATGGTTCACAGGTATTTTCTCACAATTTTAGGCCATTGTGTGGTATTTATTACAAATGAAAAAAACCATTTTACAACTTACATGATATCACTGATATTAGTGTCTCAAAAGACTGATATTAAGCTTTCATGTTGTTCTACATATTTTTCTGAGAAAAATTGTAGCTTGTTTGTATTTTTCTGATAACGGAGCTAATTTCTATGCATTATCTAAGGTATAAATATTTTCTGGGAATATCTTACCTCTGGGCCAACTGCGCACTGCCACGTGGCACCAGGGTTCCAACGTTGGTGCTGAGCCGGCCGGTTTAAGTGCTGACCCAGTCCTTCTTCTTTCTCTCTTTCTCACGTTCCACGCGAGGCAGACGCCCATGGCGTCGTTCTCTGCCGGCGTGCAAGCAACCCCATAAGGTGCTCCTATCCTCTCAGCCTCGCTACTGGTGGCCGTCCTGGGCTAACTCCGGTGAGCTACTGAGGGTCGACTATTGCTCCTCACCTCCTGATTTCTCATCAACTGCTCTCTAAGCTCCATGCTTGTGAGCCATGGGTGATGGCTGCCGTCATGTTGTGCTCTTCCGGTGAGCAGCATGCTCTACCTCAGCTGCACGTCTCCTCCTAGATGTCGACCTACACGACCGATCCACCATGATCTCGTGCGTGTGTCTCCTTGCTCTAGCACCGCCACTGGTCTAACTCCAAGCAGGCACCAGCATGAAGTCTCTTCTACGCGAGGGTGTCGTGGTGCTCCCCTCTATTCGCCGCCGCCGGTTCT
This sequence comes from Alisma plantago-aquatica, assembly GCA_963693085.1. Classification (NCBI taxonomy): domain Eukaryota; kingdom Viridiplantae; phylum Streptophyta; class Magnoliopsida; order Alismatales; family Alismataceae; genus Alisma; species Alisma plantago-aquatica. The sequence continues at coordinate 501,435,124 of OY856413.1, forward strand.
CCTCTCCGGCGTGCAACCGCAGCAGCTACTCTCCTCCACGTCAAGTCTGCAGTAGGACTCTCCCAGCTGCCGCTGACCTCCAGGCCATTAGCCTCTTGGCTTCTTGGGAGTCTGGCGGGGCTGGCCACCCTAGGCTCCAGGGATCTCAGCGCCGCTACAAAGCTCGGTCTCTGACTGAACGCCGCTGCAAACTCGGTCTCCGACGGAGCGCCGATGTGAGGCTGCTCTCTGGCCAAAGGTAGGCTATGAGGTCTTCTCCTCGTTCCGGTGTGCCTCTGTTGGCTCCTCCACGGCTGGTCGGATATGAGATCGCATCGTTCCTTGTACTTCACCTCCTCATCCTCGTCTTCCTTCTCACACTCATCCTCTGTGAGTTACGGTGGTGAAGGTGTGGGTGTCTCTTTCATTTTCTCTGTGTGGGTGATAGTTTGTCTCGAGTGGTGGGTTATACAAACCGTCAAGACAAACTAAGAAGTACTGGAGCCTGGAGGCACGCCTCTGTGATTCACCCATGATCATAACATCGTGGTGATCCTTGCGGGCTGAACTGTCATCTCCCCCCACGTTCCTTGCTGACCACGTTCCTTGCTGAACTAAAGGCACAAGGATTTAATCATTTAAAGGTCAAGATGGTGCCATGCTACCAATTCATGGCCATGCCATGGCAGTGCAGATCCTAGGGAAAACTCTGCCCACATGACGTATCCAAGCAACGATACCTAATCTAAATAATGAAACCTTTAGTAAAGACATGCACCAGAAATCTCATGATTACATGATATTCAACCTAATAAATCCATCTAGAAAACTCCAATTTCAACCAAGCTTTAACCAGTGCTTTACTACCCCTGAAGCTACAATCTACTCAAAATTTGGTGCCAAAACTCAATGGTTGTACCATCCAATTAAATTCCTCAAGAAGGCATTAAAAGAGAGATCTTAATCATTATATAAATCTCGATCAACATTCCAACTTTACTAAAATACTTGGAACTCTCATTATAACTCAAGATATGGATTCTAGTATGTTATTGGAGATTTATGGATTTCAAAAATCCACTCCATCACAGTTACAAATTCCCAAGGGAAAACGGTTTTGAGACCGTTTGGGGTCCAAACAGTTTCATGACCATTTGGGGTCCAAACGGTTTCAAGACCGTTTGGGACCAAACAGTTTCGAGACCGTTTAGGATAAAATGGTATCGAAACCGTGAGGTTTAAGATTTAATTGGATTTTATATTTTTATGTTTTTTTGGTTATTTATGTGAATTTTTATATTTTCAGATTAAAGATGATAAGCCTAAATCAAACGAAGAGATTAGAAAAAAAACTAGGCACAATAAAAAGCTGTGATACTCAGGTCTTGGGTTGCCACCTAAGTAGCGCCTGAGTTTTACGTCACTGGCCTGATGAAAATACGGTTTGGTTATGTCGATGCTGAGGGATCGTGGATCTCGATAGTCTGACTTGGTATTTTGTCTGCTGGTGTGTAGTATCTTTTCAATCTGTGGCCATTAACGGTCTGTTCTCCCCCATTATTGTCAAGGATGATGACTACTCTGGTGGGGTAGATGTGTTTAATTGTGAATGGTCCAGACCACTTCGTGTAGAGATTTCCAGGAAACATCTTAAGTCTGGAATTGAAGAGGAGGACCTTATCTCCGATAGCAATGTCTTTTCTCTTGAGGTGGCCATCATGCCACATCTTGGTTTTTTCTTTATAGATTCTGGCACTATGGTATGTTGTCATTCTAAGCTCCTCAAGTTCTTGTAACTAGAGTTGTATGTATTTGCCAACGCTTTTAAAATCAAAATTCAGTTGTTTAATAGCCCACCAAGCCTTATGTTCCAGCTCAACTGGAACATGGCATGATTTCCCATATACCAGTCAGAACGGGATTGTTCCAATCAGTGTTTTATAAGCTATGTGGTAAGCCCAAAGGGCATCGGGAAGCTTGGTGGACCAATCAATACGATGTCTATTGACTATTTTCTCTAAAATTGCTTATAGTTGTCTGTTCAAAACTTTGACTTGGCCACTAGTTTGTGGATGGTAAGGTGTGGCGACCTTATGGTTGACTCCATATTTTTTTAAGAGGGCTTCAAATATTCTTTCTAGAAAATGGGTCCCTCCGTCGGATATGATAGTTCGGGGGACTCCGAATCTGGGGAAAATGATATCTTTGAACATCTTGATGACTTGCTTTGAATCACTGGAAACAGTGGGTATATCTTCTACCCATTTTGAGACATAATCCACAGTGACCAGTATGTAAGAAAATCCATAGGATGAGGGGAAGGGACCCATGTAGTCTATTCCCCAAACATCAAAAAGTTCGATTTCTTGCCATAAAGTGAGAGGAATTTCATTCCTTTTAGTTATACCGCCAGAAAGCTGACATTTATTACACGATCTTACAAAATCATAGGAATCTCTTGCTATTGTTGGCCAAAAGAAACCCGATTGTAGAACTTTCAGAGCGGTCTTTTTCGAACTCATGTGTCCCCCAGTGGAGCTAGAATGACAATGTTCTAAGATAAGAGTAATTTCTTCTTCTGGTATGCAATGACGGAAAAGTCTATCTGCACATAGACGAAAAAGATAGGGTTCATCCCAGTAGTATTGTTTAACATCATGGAGAAATTTCTTTTTATCGTGGTGAGAGGTGGAGGGGTGGATGATTCCTGTAGCCAGATAGTTCACTATGTCAGCATACCAGGGGAATCTGGTGGTAATTTTCATAAGCTGGTCATCAGGGAGGGAGTATCATATAGGTACATTGTCAGTGTCTTGATATTCGATGCGACTTAGGTGGTCATCGACGACATTTTCCACTCCACTCTTGTCTTTTATTTCAAGATCAAATTCTTGTAGCATTAATACCCAACGGATGAGTCTGGGTTTTGTGTCCTATTTCTGAATAAGATATTTGATGGCGGAGTGGTCTGTATATACTACGACCTTTGATCCAATTAGATACAAATGAAATTTTTCAAAAGCGTAGATGACGGCTAAGAATTCCTTGTCACTAGTAGTATAATTCTTTTGTGCCTCATCTAACGTCTTGGATGCATATGGCTTTTTGTCTATTCTCTGCCCCAACACAACCCCTATGGCATAGTCGCTAGCGTCACACATTATTTCAAATGGTTGTGACCAGTCAGGTGCTTTTAGAATGGGTTCTGAGATTAGAGAATTCTTCAAAGTTGTAAAGTTATGCAGACATTCCTAGTCAAAGTTGAAATATGCATCCTTGGTCAATAGGTATGTCATAGGTTTTGCTATTTTTGTGAAGTCTTTGATAAATATTCGGTAGAACCTGGCATAACCCAGGAAGGCTCGCACTCCCCTTATGTCTTTGGGTGGTGACAACTTTGAGATGACGTCAATTTTTACCTTATCTACTTTGATTCCTCTTTCACTTACTCGATGTCTGAGGACAACACCTTCAGTCACCATAAAGTGACATTTTTCCCAGTTTAGGATAAGATTTGTTTCCTCACATCTCTATAGGACTTTACTTAGGTTGAGTAGACAGTTGTCAAAAGAATCACCATATACTGAAAAAACATCCATAAACACCTCGATGGTTGTTTCAGTTAGTCCTGCGAAGATAGCAGTCATGCACCTTTGGAAGGTTGCGAGTGCATTGCATAGCCCAAAGGGCATCCTTCTGAAGGCATATGTTCCAAAAGGACAAGTAAATGTCATTTTTGCTTGGTCTTCGGGGTGAATTGGGATTTGGTAAAACCCAGAATATCCGTCGAGGTAGCATAAATTTTTTTGATGGGCTAGTCGTTCATGGACTTCGTCAAGGAAGGGTAAGGGAAAGTGGTCTTTCCTTGTTGATTTGTTCAGTTTTCTGAAATCTATGCACATTCTCCAACCAGTAACGGTCCTTGTAGGTACTAGTTGATTCTTATCATTTAAGACAACAGTTCCCCCCCCCCCCCGTTTTAGGGACCACTTGGACAGGACTAACCCACTGAGAGTCAGAAATTGGATAGATAATACCCTCTTTCAAGAGTTTAAGAACTTCGAGGCGAACTACCTCTTTCAGATTTGGGTTTAGTTTTCTCTGGTGCTCCCTCAAGGGTTTGAAATCTTCTATCATAGGTAATTTATGCATGCACAGAGCTGGATTAATGCCTGTTCGGTCAGTCATCTTGTACCCAATTGCTTTCTTGTGCTTCCTTAATTCAGTGAGAAGCCTCTCTTCCTGATCGTCATTCAAAGAGGAGCTAATGATAACTGGACATAATTTTCCTTCATCTAGGAAGACATTTTTGAGGCCAGTTGGTACGGTTTTCATTTTTGGGGCTTTGGGTACTTCTGTTGTCTCTAATATGGAGACCAATTTTAGTTCTTCAAAAGTGGCTTCTGGGGTTTTTCAGCCTGCTCCAAGTATTGCAGGCATTGCTGAACTAACTCGTTGGTTGAAAATTCAGCTTCCGGATTTATTAGAGCGTCTTCTAGGGCATCTGCTAGTTCTAGATTTGCTTGCTTGAGTTGAAACATTTTATCAATAGCTTCAAGCAGAAAAACTTCTTCGTGGATACTAGGGCTCTTCAGGCTGTTGAAAACCCTGAACTGAACAGTTTCTTTACCCAGCCTCAATGTAATTATGCCAGCCTCGACATTAGTTAATGCTCTAGCTATGGTGAGGAAAGGTCTTTAAAAAATTATCGGGTATCTTAGGTCTTCTTTTATATCCATAATGACAAAATCACAAAGGACATAAGAGTCCCTCCCCACTCTTATTGGAATATCTTCAATGATTCCCAGGGGTGCAGTAATGGTGGAATCGGCGAGCTGGATGGTCATTGCTATAGGCAATAAGTCTGTAAACCCCAATCTCTTGCACATGGAAAATGGCATAATTGATATGCTGGCTTCCAAGTCGGCCAATCCCTTTTTACAAGAAGTATTCCCAATAGAGCAATGTATGCCAAAGGAGCCAGGGTCCTTCTATTTTATCGGCATTTTATTCAAAATGATATCAGAAGTGGTTTAGGCTAGCTTGACAGTTTCATGCTCCTCTGTCATATATTTCTTTGACAACAAGGTCTTCAGATATTTGGACCAGGCTGGGATTTCAGATAAGGCATCGAGAAAAGGAATATCAACATAGAGTTTCTTTATTGCCTCTTTGAATTTCTGGAATCTAGAGTCTAGTCTGGTTTCCTTTAGCCTGCCAGGATAGGGTATCTTTGGCTTATATTGTGGAACCTCTGGTTCTTTGGGACCTTGTTTCGTTTCTTTCCTCTCTTCAACATCTTGACCTGATTCTTCTGTTGGGATGATTTCAGTTACATCTCCGTATCCTTGATTAACCGAGATGGCTTCAGTGAGAGCATGACCATACCTTGTTGTAACAACATTTAATTGTTCTGGTCTATGTTGGTCGTGTCTTGGATTTGCTTCTGGTTGGCTAGCGAAAGTGCCTATTGGAGGTTTTAGCTGAGCTGCTATCTGTGCTAACTGAGTTTCCATAGCTTTTTGCTGGGCCTACTGGTTAGCCAGCATGGTTTGATGTGATTGTAGCATTTTCCATATCAAGGACAGTTCATCAGTCTGCTGTGGTGGGACATTTTTCTGTTGAAATTGAGTGAGTTGTTGCTGCCCTTGAAATGGTTGTTGTTGAGGTGCTGGCAATTGAGGTTGTTGCGGCTATTGCAACTGAGTTTGTTGTAATTGCGGGTGCAGAGGAGGGTGAGTATACTGGTAGTATGCAGAGGGGTTTCATGGGTAGTTGGATCTTTGGAAATTGTTTTTAAAATTCCCTTGATTTTGGTTGTAGTTACTTTGAAATCTAGGTGGTAGTCTGTTGGAGGATCCACCTTGTGTTTGATGTTGCGGGTTAGCAGTCCCCATAGGATTTCCGCATTGAAAACCAGGATGATTTCTCGGTTGATTTGGATTGTAGTAAGCTTGTCCTGGTATGGAATGAATGGAATTTACTTGTTCTGGCATTTGATCCTCAGGGTGTTCAATGATCGACTCATACTGCTGTTGAGGTGGTTGCAAATCCATCATTACATTGTATAGAAGACTACATGACAATGTGGGATGATCTGATGCATGACAGGCCTCGCAAGTTCCTGTGGCTGCTTTAGCTTGTTGGGGGTTCTTCTTTCTATCATACTTCCCAAATGATGCTTCGAGGGATTGTTGTTTGTTGGCTATGGTTTTCAAAGCTTCAGATGTGGCTTTCATTTCTGTAGATTTTTCAGCTTTACAAACCTTTAGAAATCCTCATGTGGTTGCCCTCCCCCAATTGGATTGATTTTCTGCTCCGAGAGTGACGATTCTCCAGGCGTCTTCGTAGTTTTGTCTCATAAAGTTTCCTCCAGATGAGGAATCTAATAACATTTTAATTTCATCACTTACTCCCCTGTAAAAGTTTCTATGAGTTGATTTTGCAAGATTCCATGGTGAGGGCATTTCCTCAAGAGTTTTTTGAACCTTTCCCATGAGTCAGCCAGTGACTCTCCTGGTAGTTGAAGGAATTGGTTGAATTGCCCTCTGATTTGGTAGGTTAGTGAAGGTGGGAAGAATTTCTCCAAGAACTTCTCTACTAATGGAGCCCAGGTGGTGATTGGCTCCCTGTCCAAAGAATTGTACCAGTTTAGTGCTCTTCCAGACAAGGTGAAATTGAAGAGTCTAAGCATGACTGCGTCCATGGTTGTTCCAGCTTGTGGTACCAGCCTACAAAGAGCCTTGAACCTCTTCAAATGGTCCATGCAGTCATCTCCGACACTTCCAGAGAATGAGATGCCCTGCATTATTTGGATCTATTGTGTCCTAATCTCAAAATTAGGTGTGTCAATGAGTGGTGGTTGGAATGGATGGTTGTCTTCATAGTTCTTGGGAATAGCATAGTCCCTTAATTGCTTGCTCCTTATCAACAGTTGCGTAGCAGCCTTGGCTGCTTCATTCTCAGCATGTATGTGGGCTTGCTCTTCAGCCCGTACTTCAGCCTGAACTTGGGTGCGCATGTCGGCGATGAGTCGCACTCGTTGGGCTGCTACGACAACATTAACCCTTTCCATTACTAGTGTGGCTTAGAATTGATCTTCGGCCATTTGTCTGGCTCTTTGATGATTAAGTCTAATGCGACGGTGGAAACTTCTCTCAACCTCAGAGTCGTACTCTAGATCAGGGGAGAATATGGGATTATGCGTTGGTTGCATACACGTCTTCTACCTGAGTAAAGGAAGAAACACACTTTTCAGATGATGCATGAGATATGATGAAATCAAGAGAATATGGAGTAGTATTAAAGAAAAAATGTAAAACCCTAACCAACTAGCAAGATGATAAATGAAATTAAAACGTTCCATTGTCCCCGACAACGATGCCAATTTTTGATGGAGTTTCTACTTGTGTGGAATTGCGTGCACCACTAAAAATCCTAAAGATAGTAAGTCTTCAGGTTTAGCCTTGCTTATACTAGATTAAAAACTCCACCCATGTATGCTAGGATATGTGGAAGTCTTATCATAGTACAATTAAGGGTCGAATCCACAAGACAACAGTCTTGTCAAGATTAACAAGATAAAAATTGTTACAATTTCATTTAACTCCTTAACAGTTGGTATTTAGATCAAAGAGTTAGTTTGGTTGTTTAAACTAAGTCCAAGTAAAGTAAAAGAAAGAAAGTAAATTTATGGATGTAAACAATGTTTAGAAACCACTAGGAGGTGATCACCTTTCACCACCACTACACATGGATCAAAACATATAATATAATAACATAACCTGCAATAAGAGTCTAAATAGTTAGTATCTTTGTAGATTTAGTTTCCTTTCAGAGAACTAACTACGAGAAGTGTGGGAATGTTGCAATGCCATCCATCCCCAAACGAATGATCACTTACTTTGCATCATTTCCTTCAGAAAGTGTGTTCCTCAACTTATCAAGGTTGTACATTCGTACGTCAACTGATTCCATTTCATAGTATGAAAGTACAATGATGGAAGTGAGTTTACTCCACTTCTTAAAAAACACTTCTAGATATCTAAATAGATGCATGGTTGCTACATGCATCAAGAACCAACATTCAATCGAGATTTGAATCTAATAGTACAAACGTAGATAATTCATAATAAAAGATAATAGGTAACATAAGTTGGTGATCAAGCAACAAGCATTCATTAAATGATTGCTGTTGAACTGAAAAGAAGGTATATCTCTATTGCAAACTTATGAATTACATTGCATGAAATGAAAACATGGGTAGCGGGGCTACTCCCCGCACCCTAGTGTATAAGACTACTCACTCATGGCAAGAACAAGGAAGGGGGTAAGAAGAGAGAGAGAATGTCATCTCCACGAAGGAGGGAGGAAGGTCGACCCCTTGGAGAGAGAGAGAGAAACGATCTTCACACTTCATAGCTTGCTTGATGATGAATCCTCCTCTTCCCACCTTCTTTGTTGATGAGAGAGAAAGTAGCTCGAATATGGAGTATGGATCTCAGACCGGCAGCCTCGGGGCAGTGGGTGAAGGATGGAATGGCTCTGGAATAACAGAGGCAGCCTTTGGACGTCTCAAAACTCCCTCTTTTGTGAGGACCCTTTGGGTCTTATTTATAGGCTTTGAGTGAGGCTCAAACGGTTTGGGAGACCGTTTGGACTCTCTGGGTTTGGAGACCGTTTGGACTCTCTCAGTTTGGAAACCATTTGAGTCCTCATGGTTTGGAAACCATTTGCCTTCATTCGGTCTTGGGACCGTGTAGCTTCATACGGTCTCAGGACCGTTTGACTTTATACGGTCACAGGACCGTTTGGCTTCATTCGGTCTTGGGACCGTTTGGTGTCCATTTGGTCTTGGGACCATTTGGTGTCCATTCGGTCTTGGGACCATGTAGCTTCATATAGTCTCAAGACCGTTTGACTTTATACGGTCTCAGGACCGTTTGGCTTCATTCGGTCTTGGGACCGTTTGGTGTGCATTCGGTCTTGGGACCGTTTGGTGCTTTTGTAATTTTTGTGTGCTTTTCTGTAAGAAATAAAAGGGGAAAAGTTAGTCTAATGATATATTTATAATAAAGTGGACAATTAAAGATTGTGTCTAATTTATTTAAGAAAGAGTATGGAAAACAGAGGAAAACTAGTAAGATAACATCGCAAAATGGGAGGTTATCACCCCCCCTAACTTAGAGTCTAACTTGTCCTCAAGCTAGATAGCGATAAGGCATGTAGTGGTGAGGCGATTTTATTTGGTGAAGATTTCCATACTCTTGCTTCAATTCTAAACCAGAAATCTCTTAGAGTTTTATCGGGCTTCTGCTCGCACTGACTCCTTCAGGTATTGGGAGTTGCGTGGATCTCAAATTTCTTCCTTATCACATAGATCACATTGGGACCACATTTTCCTCGATCACATTTCTATACATGTTTTCAACTCCAATCAATTTTGTACTTCTTTTAAAAAAACTAATGGAAACTAAAATAGGCATGAGGGTTGGCTAAAGGCTGATGTGTAACTCCCCCTTTTTGTGGGGGAGGGTTTATCTAAACTTTTAGGATCTCACTACCGGGTGCGACACATCTACCTTTGTGAGGGGAGCTAAATGTACTGGACGGGCGAGTCCTTTATTAGCTTTTTCATATATTCAGAGACCTTAGGATCTCATTACCATGCACGACAAATCTGCCTTTGTGAGGGCAGCTGAATGTACCGACCAGGTGAGACCTTGATTGGTTCTTCATATAGGTCCTTAAGCGTGGCACAACTCTCATGTTTTTATTCAACACTCTGGCTTTTATTCTTATACTCATAGGCTTAGGAGTTGGATAAAAAGGGATTTTGTTTGGGCTGCCAGGCCTCTTTTGAAAAGAAGAAAACTGTTCTTGGAGTCTCCTGACATGCACTTATTTCGATTTCGTACTTGGTGGTCCACTTGTGAGGTTCCTTGATTTGGATTTTACCTGGTTCCCTCCCATCCTTGGAATAGTTTTGGCTGGCTCTAGCCATGATGTTAACTTGTGGAGAGTCTGGAACAGAGTTGAAGCAAAAACATGGAAATCTGGTGTGAAAGTAATTTATTGATTCACCATTGCATGCCTAAGTGCTTTTTCTATTATTGCTTTTTGAGGACTGCTTTGATTCTAAATTTAGTTGGGGGTGACTTTTTCCAAGAGTGATGTTATACTTATGTACAAGAATTATTCAAAGAAATTACTGAAAAAGTCTAAAATCTGAAAGGAAAAATAGGAGCAGTGCATAGAAAAGCAGAAGGAGCAGAGGGAGAAAGGTTGAAAAATGATACCTCGCCCTTATCTAATATACCCCCCTAACTTATCACTCACTCTATCCTCAGAGTGTCAAAGTGATAGGTTGAGAGGTATATGGACAAGGGCATTAGGATTCTTGTAGTCCTTTGTTAGCTCTGTGCGTTCAGAGAAGATTAACTGCAAACTTTCCACGTAGAGCGTGGTAGTCCACACCCATCATGTCCTCTACTGATCTTCTAAGAATAGCGATGATGTACATCCTGTAGAGGACGTGGATGCCACAATCGTTTGACTCTCGAAGCTGCTGGGGACATGTGTGGCAGAAGGCTGGGCGATGAAAGTGTTATTTATTGTACACCCTTATGTGCTTGCTTAAGAGATCATGTAGTTTGTCAGCACACTCCATAGCCACCTCCTCCGTGGGCGTGTTATCTGTCACAGCATACTGCCTCTGGTTTGCATCAAACTGGATATCAGAACTGTTGTAGATGATAGTTGTTCCGTCGTGAGGGTTTGTTGCCAGAAGCATCCAATGCTTTGAGTGAAGGAAAGGAAGCATAATGAACTTTAGAGTTGTATGTTGGAGGAAAGAGATGACAGCCTCCATTGTTCCGAAGTTCTTTAGCTTTAGGAGATCATCCTTCATATATGCTGATGCCATATAGATTGTAGGGTGATTCTGTCCGAGGAGATATTGATAGACGGTCATCAAACTCACGGATAGAGACACTTTAAATTGTATAGTTTGGCGGAGCCTATCTGCCATAACCAGAATGACTCCGGCTCGAAAAATGAGATCATCTTTCTCGTCATATAGCCTAGACATGATGAGCCGAAGTTCATTGTCGGAAAGACTTTTGCAAGCTGCAAGGTCAAAATTGGGAAACGTTGGTTCAATGGTAGATAGAGTAACCATTTGGGGATATGATCTTTTGATAGGAGCCCCTATTAGTAAATCGATGTCCCCTTTATCTTTCTCCATATCAAAGGTGTAAGGGTCCCATAGACTTTTTTCAGGGACCGTGGCGGGTTGTTGTTTCTCCAAGTCCTGTAATGTTTGCCGGAACAACTATTTCTGTGGACGTTGGATAGCCGAGTAGAGGTAGCGAGGGACATCATCTGGTGCCATGGTTGGGTCTTTGAAGAACCTTCTGTCACATATGAGCTCCATGGCGTAATGCCCTTGTAGAGAGTGAAAGTCTTTTGCGACCAGCTCGGTGAAGGGGATTTGTTGATTAAGCGCTTGTATGTGGCGTATAGTGCAAAAAGCACAATCCCCTGATCCTTCTTGCGTTTGGACTTGTGGGCTTATGATTCAGAACCATGGTTGGTTCCAACCCTGTCGGAGTGATGGCTTTGCAACCCAAATTAATTTTAGGAGGCGGAAAGGGATGCATCTTGCCTCCCTGGCTCCTAGACCAGCAAAATTAATGATTCTGACTTTGAGCTCATTGGCACAGAAGTTGTACACTTTGGCGTCGTGAGCCTCGGTGTCAACGATCATGAGTAGCCAGTGGCTAGAAACTTGGAAGGGTACTGTGATATATCGTACCTTCCGTTCAATCCCCCTACGTAGCCGCTCAATAGTCTTGTTCTGTAGATCTTTGTACAATAGACTTAGAGCCAAAGAAGGTGAAACATTAAGAACTGGCTGCAACCTTTTTGAGCTTATGTATGTTTCGATAGCGTTGACAATAAGAACACGGAAGATTGCCATCGTCACTTTTGATTGAGGTCGGAGGATGACGCGGAAATCTTCACATGTCAACTTGTTCTTAGTCTTTATATTTGTGTAGATGATGTCCCCCCCCCCCCTTCTTTGGCATTATCTACGATAGTGTTTTTAAGATATCCTGGACATCTAGGGTAGAGATGGCGTCCATGTCTAGGTCGTGCATCTTCTTAGGTAGAGGTGGCGGCGGGGGGAGCTCTTGCCGCGGAGGAAAAGAAGTCTGCTCTAGGTCATCCATATAGTGTTGCAGAACTTCATCGTTTCTTGATTCAGAATTAGAGTCGAGTTCATCATCTATGTCTAGACTCACTCTGTCTGACTCTTCTTGCTCTGGGGGTAAAGGCATTGATTGTTATGGTGCGGAGTAATGATGGGTTGTTGATGTTGGTGGACTAATGCTGGTTCCTAGGATACATTGCTGGAACTCAGTAAAAGCTACTTCTTTGGCAGCTTCCCCCATAGATCCCATGGAAGAATAGTTAAGGAATTGATCCCCATATGATATGTTAATGTTGTCAGTGTGAGCGGGAGATTTGGGATCGTGTCCACCTTCTTGGTGGTATTTTTCTACTCCCTTCTTTGAAGGTGCTATTTCTTGGCTGGTTCCCTCCCCAGCATTACCTGGGTCATCATGTTTGTCATCTGAGGAGGAGGTGTCATCGTTGGAGTTAGGGGAGGAGTCAGAATCTTCTTCTTCATCTTTGTCTTCTTCTTCTTCTTCTTCTTCATCGTCTGCCGCCTTATCTTTTATTTGTTTTGGCTTTGTTTTCTTGCACTACCGGTGAAGTGCTTGTAATTCATCAAGAGCCACTTGCTCATGCTCGTGTGTCTCAAGCAGTGCGTCGTGGGTTTCCTTGAGATTAGAATATCATGCCTCGACAGAGAGGAGTCATGCAGAAAGGTCTGTAACTTGGGCTTGTATGTGATTGATTTCATTATTTGATGACTCCTCTTGGAGGCTATTGAGTTGTGCAAGGGTGTTAGTGATGTCGTCCAAAGGTGTGCTAAAAGAAGTTTGCTACTGCTTAAGCTCGTGAAGGCTCTCTGGCAGAGGTTGAGTCTGTGTAGAGATCCTTTCGACTTGTTGAGCCAACGTTGCTTGTTGGCTTTTCACCTCAAGCACCAACTGTGGCAATTGTTGTAGGCGGTTGTCGATGCGTTCGACTTGCATGGCTGCTACTTCCTGCCGTTGGTTGATGTTTGAGAGGATGCCAGGTAGGGTGCGGTTTTGCTCGTCGATTTGGGCAACCTATTTTATAAGACCCTGCACACAAGAAAAAATAGATTGCATTATGTTAGAAGGGTCGGTGAGGAGGTTTCGAATGGCGTCAAATTGACGTCCGAATTCCACACCGACATTTGTAAAAGGGACCCCAGAAAAGGATGGGTGGGATGGCTGGGTTCAGGGTGGAAGGGTGGTAGTGTCTTGCGAAAGAGACACTGAAGATGGTCCTGCAAATTGCATGGTGACTGTAGATGGAGTCACAGCGGTGCCGGGGTGGTGTTGGATGCGAAGGGTGACGATATTCTGGGCGAAAAGGGTTGATCCGTAAATGTCTATGGGAAAGCGGTGGTGGTGGATGTGAACAAGGTAAAAGTGAGGTCGGGCGTTGATGTGAATGGAATACCCGATGGGAAGGGGATTGAGGTGGAGGATGTGGGTGGAGGTGCGGATGTGGGGAAGGGATTTGTTGGTGGAATTATTGTGGAGATTGATGGGAGGGTGGTGGATTGTGGAATGGTGGAGGATGGTAGTGTGGTGGTGGTGGTGGAGGTAAGCTCAACATTTAGACTCATGATGAAAGAGTCTAATGATGAGGTGGTGATGTGTTCTTCAGGAAGAGGAGGTTCTGCTTCTGGATTTGGTCGTGATGTCGGCATCTTCGACAACTGTTATGGTTGTAAACGCCCTTTGGATGGTCGTTTCACCGAGATTTTTGTTATTCTAGCTGCTGGGGCGGTGATGCTATGCTCCGTCTATCATGCTTTTGCTATCTTTTCTGCTACTTGGATTGACGCGAGGAGGTTGGTAAGCTCCTCTTCAGTGAAGAGGAGCTTATCCTTGTCAAAATCTTCAAGCTCTGGTAGAGGGAGCAGTGTCCTAGAGGATTTTACTGTGGGATAGAAGATGTAGTGTAGCTTAGCATCCTTTTCCTTAATGATGTATGAATTCTTTAAAGTCTGCTCATTGGTAAGGATGTCGCCCTTGATCTTCGTGCATCTCAGAAGTAGTCTGTCCATCTTGAGATAATGCAGAATTGAGGTTATGTGTCCTCCAACACATACTTCTTTCCCGAGGGCGTAAGCTGTGCGCTTGTGTATCAATTGCCGTCCTATGTTGACTGGAAGCCCATTAAGGATGGACTAGAGGATGAAAAGATCGGAAATGGTAACATTTCCGCCCTCTGTCCTGGGGAAGAGTGCGCATGTGAGGATTTTGTGTAGAGTGCGCACCAACCCAGAATGAATATTGGAGGCGTTACAGGTCTTTGCCTCAAAGGATGGGATCCCTGTCAAGGATTTCCAGAAGATGTGTTTGTTGAACTGGGAGCTGTCGATGCTTACAGCTTTGGCTTTTTCCAACTGCTCCTTGTAGTCTATAAAGATGTCATTGAGTAGGTTTTTTGTTATGACATTTTGTTGCCGAAGAGTTGGGTGACCAGCCTGCGGTCACCTCCGTCTCTTGATCTGTCCATTATGTCCACTGCTTCTTTGTGGAGGAAGGTGAAAAATTTAGTTGTTGGATCAACATAAGAATTCTCTGTGACAAAGAAAAATCTTGCGAGGTTGACATTGTCGAGCAAGGTGACGATTCTATCACAAATCCCCATCTTTTTCAGTATGCTGGAGCAGACATACTTTTTTTGCTTCAGTGTTTTGTCAAAGGATGGAAGGGTGTGGATGAATAGGTTTGCTGGTGGTGGTGCTGTAGTGGTGATGGAGGAGAAAATAGGGATAGTGGTGGTAGCAGGAGTGGTAATGGCGGCGGTGGTAGTGGTTGATGGAATGTATCCCACCAGGATTTATTCCCTTGCGGTGGCGGGATGGACCTGCTTCCTTGCCCGTTTCTTTGTAGGTTGTTCGTTGGTATTTTCCTGGGTCTTCCTTTTCCCTTTTGACTTTGTAGTTGGGGATTCCTCCTCAGGGGTTGGCTCGTATTCTGAGCCTTCATCACTAGAAGAAATTTCTTCCACTTCTTGTTCAGGATCCTCGATTAAACACATGTTGATGCGGTCAATTTCATTCATGACCGCGAGCAGGTTGACTTTCGGTGGGACATGTTCAGTCCTGTCGTAGATGTCGATGAACTTTTGGAGCTTAGCGCAGTCTTCTATCAGTTGCTCCCTTATCCAGAAGGGAGCGCCATCGGTTCTGGTGGCTTCTTTTGCGGCTGATGTCATATCTGAAAAATTAGCAGAAAATCGTGTGTTAAAAGGATTTGAATTTGCAAAGATAACAAGTTTATTAAACAAAAAAGTTACATTTTGTATGTGTTTATGTTTCTAGGTTTTAGTGGAATCCAAGTGGTTTGTAAAACCAAATGATTTCAGGACCGTTTGGCTCCAGACGGGTTCGGGATCGTTTGGCTCCAGACGGGTTCGGGATCGTTTGGCTCCAAACGGTTTCAGGATCGTTTGGCTACAAGCGGTCGAAACCACGAGGAAGGTGAAACGTCGGGTTCGACGATGGTTGGTTAAAAAGGTGGCGAAAGCAGCGAAAGACTGTGGCGACGCGTGCGTCAGCGGCTAACGAGAACTCCTTCAACGACACAACGTTGGCGACGGCAAAAACAAAGTGGTGTGGTGAGGGAGAAAATGGCAATGGCAATGGCGTCGAGGTGTTGGTTCACCTTGCTGTGCGATGACGACTCTGACGGTGAGAAACTCCGTGAAAAAGCACAGGGAAGGTGGTGGTGTGGTCAGAGATGGTGGTAGAGAGAGTAGGCGTCATGAGCTGCACGGGAGCGAGAAATGGAAGGGATGAAACAGTGCTCGCGCGAGGGTTTAGGGAGTTCAAGATTTTAGAAGAGGAAAACAGGAGGGGTTGGGGTTATATTTATAGGATATGGGGGGTTACAAATTCCCAAGGGCAAATAGTTTTGAGACCGTTTGGGGTCCAAACAGTTTCAAGACCATTTGGGTTCCAAACAGTTTCGAGACCGTTTAGGATCAAACAGTTTCAAAACTGTGAGGTTTAAGATTTAATTGTATTTTATATTTTTATGTTTGTTTTTGTTATTTATGTGAATTTTTATATTTTCAGATTAATGATGATAAACCTAAATCAAATGAAGAGATTAAAAAAAAAACTAGGCAAAATAAAAAACTGTGATACTCAGGTCTTGGGTTGCCTTCCAAGTAGCGCCTGGGTTTTATGTCGCTGGCCCGACAGAAATCCAATTTGGTTATGTCGATGCTGAGGGATTGTGGATCTCGATAGTCTGTCTTGGTATTTTTTCTGATGGTGTGTAGTATCTCTTCAATCTGTGGCCATTAACGGTCTATTCTCCCCCATTATTGTCAAGGATGATGACCGCTCTGGTGGGGTAGATGTGTTTAATTGTGAATGGTCCATACCACTTCGTACGGAGATTTCCAAGAAACATCTTAATTCTAGAATTGAAGAGGAGGACCTTATCTCCGATAGCAATGTCTTTTCTCTTGAGGTGGCCATCGTGTCACATCTTGGTTTTTTCTTTATAGATTCTGGCACTATGGTATGCTTTCATTCTAAGCTCCTCAAGTTCTTGTAACTGGAGTTGTCTGTATTTGCCAGTGCTTTTAAAATCAAAATTCAGTTGTTTAATGACCCACCAGGCCTTATGTTCTAGTTCAACTGGAAGATGGCATGATTTCCCATATACCAGTCTGAACGGGTTTGTTCCAATCATTATTTTATAAGCTGTGCGGTACGCCCAAAGGGCATCGGGAAGCTTGGTGGACTAATCGGTACGATGTCTATTGACTGTTTTCTCTAAAATTGCTTTTAGTTGTCTGTTCGAAACTTCGACTTGGCCACTAGTTTGTGGATGGTAAGGTGTGGCAACCTTATGGTTGACTCCATATTTTTTTAGGAGGGCTTCGAAGCTTCTTTCCAGAAAATGGGTCCCTCCACCGGATACGATAGTTCGGGGGACTCCGAATATGGGGAAAATGATATCTTTGAACATCTTGATGAATGGCTTTGAATCACAGGAAATAGTGGGTATAGATTCTACCCATTTTGAGACATAATTCACAACGACCAGTATGTAAGAAAATCCATAGGATGAGGGGAAGGGACCCATGTAGTCTATTCCCCAAACATCAAAAAGTTTGATTTCTTGCCATAAAGTGAGAGACATTTCATTCCTTTTAGTTATACCGCCAGAAAGCTGGCATTTATTGCACGATCTTACAAAATCATAGGAGCCTCTTGCTATTGTTGGCCAAAAGAAACCCGATTGTAGAACTTTTAGAGCGGTCTTTTTCGAACTCATGTGTCCCCCAGTGGGGCTAGAATGACAATGTTCTAAGATAGGAGTAATTTCTTCTTCTGGTATGCAACGACGGAAAAGTCCATCTGCACATAGACGAAAAAGATAGGTTTCGTCCCAATAGTATTGTTTAACATCATGGAGAAATTTCTTTTTATCGTGGTGAGAGGTGGAGGGGTGGATGGTTCCTGTAGCCAGATAGTTCACTATGTCGACATACCAGGGGAATCCGGTGGTAATTTTCATACTGGTCGTCATGGAGGGAGTCTCGGATAGGTAAATTTTCGTTGTCTTGATATTCGATGTGACTTAGGTGGCCAGTGACGACATTTTCCACTCCACTCTTGTCTTTTATTTCAAGATCAAATTCTTGTAGCATTAATACCCAGCGAATGAGTCTGGGTTTTGCGTCCTGTTTCTGAATAAGATATTTGATGGCAGAGTGGTCTGTATATACTACGACCTTTGATCCAATTAGATACGAACGAAATTTTTTTGGAAGCATAGATGACGGCTAAGAATTCCTTTTCAGTAGTAATATAATTCTTTTGCGTCTCATCTAACATCTTGGATGCATAGTATATTATATATGACTTTTTGTCTATTCTCTGCCCCAGCACAACCCCTATGGCGTAGTCGCTAGCGTCACACATTATTTCAAATAGTTGTGACCAGTCATGTGCTCTTAGAATGGGTGCTGAGATTAGAACAAGATAACAATTATCACAAAGTTGACTTACACTTCTCAAATTGTGATGTAGGCCATCAACAAGCAAAACATTTTTAATACTTAGCTCATTGTCTACATCACCCTTACCTATTATCTTACCATTTTTGTTGTCCCCGAAGGTCACCGATCCTCCTTTCTTTTTCATGAATTTGTTGAAATGGCTGATTTCACATGTCATATACTTTGAACAACCACTATCAACAATCCACCTTTTTTTGACATGCATGAAAGAAGGATGTCAGTACCCAACTCAAACTTTGGGATCTGGGGTTAGCTTGGGGACCTATTTCATCATTGGGTTGGTCCCCTTTAGCTTGTAAGGACAATAAGTAGAGTAATGTTCATCACATTTACAACGAGCACATACCATTGGGTTCTTAGAGTCGGAAGTCTCTCCGTGGAAGAAAGGAGGTTCCATACTCTTCTTCTTACCCTTACTCTTATTCTTGTTCATACCCTTAGTAGTCCCATCATATCCTAAATCACCAATACCAATTTGTTTGGTAGAGTGTTCTAGGACAGCATTAAGGGATTTCTTTCCCGTAAGAAACTTTTGCAAAGAAGCTCTTAATTTAGCATTATCATCACGAAGATTAATGACAGTAGTAGTTAAACTAGCAAGATCATCTCTAGCATGCAACAAGTCAACCTCTAAATAGAGGGATTTAGTATGAAAAGAATCACATTCTATAGCATTGCTTGCTACCTCATTACTTTGCAAAATAAGTCTAGAGGATAGATCATTAACTTGAACAAGCAACTTAGCATTTTCAAATTTAAGCAAAAGAATTTTTTTTGATAAGCATGAGTTTCTTGCTTCATAGCTTCATCAATGAGGTTAAGTTCTACATTTTCAGTTTTAAGAACATCAGTCTCATCTTGGCATTTTTGGTTTTCTTCCTTAAGAGTAGCAATGGTCTTAAGGTAGACACCATTCTCAACTTCAACTCTATTGTATTTGAGCTCAAGATCAAGAAATTGCCCTTGCAAAGCATCAATACTATCAAGATATATCTTTTCATTTTGATCAAGAATCTCAATCTTAGCATAAAGATCATTTGTAATTTTTCCTAACCTTTTCTTTTTAGCTTTGCATTTAGTAAAAGATGATCGACAAGCATTAAGCATATAAATAAGAGTTTCTTTAGACAACTCATGCAAGTTAACTCCACTCACCTCACTTACCTCACCTACATCATCACTTGTAGAGGCCATGAGAGCAAGGTGACATTCTCCATCTTCAGAGCTAGAAGAACTTGAGGAATACTCCTCCCAAGTTGCATGAGCTGCATCTTTTCTTCTTCTTTCTTTCTTCTCCTTTCTCTTATATTTGCCTTCCTTCTTACACTCCTTGTCCTTCTTGTGGCTGCTCTTGTGGTGGCTTTTCTTGGCCTTGGGGCAATCACTCTTGTAATGGAATTTTTGTCCACATTCATAGCACCTAGTTGTAGATGAAGAAGACTTCCCTTTGAAGTGTTTTCCCTTGGAGTAGTTTGCTTCATGCTCATTTGGGCCTTCATCTTCACTTGAGGAAGGAGTATGGGACTTGAGAGCAAGTTGTTGCTGCTGAACCATCTCTTAAATTTGAACTTTGAAGGTTGTTTCCTTGATCTTCTTGGACTCCTTCTCTTCTCTCTTTTTTTTCTTCTTCTTTCTTATCAAGCCTTGGTTCATGAGCTTGAAGGTTTCCAACCAACTCCTCAGTTGACAATTCACTAAGCTTGTACACTTCTTCAACGGATGTCACCTTGGGCTCCCATCTCTTTGGAAGATATCTCAAGATCTTTGAGTTGATTGTGCCTTTGTCCATCACACTACCAAGGGCTGCCAATACATTGATGATGACATTAATCCTTGTGTACATGTCCTCCACTCTTTCATTCTTTCCCATCTTGAAGTTCTCAAGTAGACCACCAAGCATGTATATCTTGGCTTCCTTCACTTGCTCTGTTCCATGATAGGTGACACATAGTTTTTTCTAAATCTCATGTGCGGTGTCCTAAGAGGAGATCCGGTTGAACTTAAATGGAGTGAGGGATGCATAGATGATGCTCACAAATTTGGCATTGAGTTGAGCTTGCTTCATTTGGGCTTCTGTCCATGTGGAGATTTCCCCCTTTGGGTCTTCATACTTTAGATGCAACACCTTCCACATCTCATAGCTTACTCCTTGGAGGTAGAACTGCATTCTTCTCTTACAATAGAGGAATTTGGTGCCGTCAAAGATTGGTGGTCGCATGGAGAAGCTTCCCTCCAAGTTGAGAGATCCAAGTGCTAACTCGCCCATCTGCTCCTACTTGTGGAAGTAGCTTGGAGAAGACCTGCTGTGATACCACTAGTTGGATCAAGGGCTCTAGAGGGGGGGGTGAATAGAGATTCACAAATCTCACAAAACGAATTAGACCTTCAAATTATATTAAGTGTAGAAACTTAAGCATACAGTCAATTTGAAGTCCTAACTAACAAGCATAACAAGGGTGAGAGATAAAGATAGCATACACTTGGATAAAGTGGTTTAGAGTGGTTCCACACTTCAAACTAGAAGTGAGTCATTCCACTACCTAGAGGTGGTTAGGCTCTAGGACTTTGCAATCTTGATGCTCTTATATTCATTCATAAGATTACAAGACAAAACAACATTCATACAAGGACTTAATACCTCAAGCAAGGATCTTCAACCTACCAAAGGAACTTGCCCACTTGAACCATGGAGTCTTCATCCTTCAATAAGGACTTACCCACTCCATCTTCAAGTCTTTTTCCTTCAAGGAATTACCTATCCTTCTTGAACGTCTACCTTTCCTATCTCCTTCACTTGGAGATCTAGAACACTATTCTTTCTTCAACCTTAAAGAACAACAACTCCTTCTCCTTCACTCGGAGAAGATCTTCAAGCCTTTTCTACAATAAGGAAAGGGGGTAGGATGATGGAGGTGGAGAACTTTACATGGATACAAGAGGTAGCTCTCTTACAATAGATCCTATCATGGATTTGACTTGAAGGTCTCAAAAGTGTGCATCACTCTCAACTAAGCAAGAACCAATCATATATGGAATGAGAAACCTTGGAATGAACTCCAAGTGGTCCTATTTATAGCTGGGGTGCCCCTTTGAGTTGGGGAACACTTAGGGCCGAATTATATCCATTTTTGTACAAGCCAACAGATCTATTTTCGTCCAAACAAGTCACCAAGGGTTATAATCACTTTTTATAAATTTTATGTACAATACATTCAGTCAAGATTTAATAAAGGTAACTCGACTGATTGGGTAAAGACAAACCCAATTTTCAAAACATTTTTCAAGTTTGTTCTGGGGAAACTCAACCGACCAATGAAAATAGCATTTGGTCAGTAACCTGATCGGTCGAGTTCTGTGAGTGCACAACTTGACCGATGCACTCTTTACAGAATTGATCCAGTGGATCGGTCGAGATTGTAACTCAACCGATTAACAACCTGTGATCAATTTTCTAATGTGCAAAAAAGTGATTAAAACTTGGTTCTAAGTGTCCCACATAATTTTCTCATCTAATACAAGTGATTACAAAAATCTTCTAAGATCATTTACATGGATTTCCTAATTTGCACACTTGTATAGATTTTGTCTTGAACTTGGACAAGCTAGGGCTTGTGTAATTTGATCCTTTTCATGTACCGAACACCTGAAATCAATCTTGAATACACATATTAGATACATATGAATGGAATGGTTATGCCATTATTGAAATATGGACAATGTATAACCTCTAGGTCAACAACTTCCTCTTTAGAACTAGTGGTAAACAAAATATTCCTATTCCCACCAATTGTGTACATGATTTTCCCCATGAACAACATCCTCAAGATCAACAATAGTATTATCACCATCAGTGAAACTTATATCAGACCTGTACTTCTTTTTATGTTCTCTATAGTTCCTCAAACCATCACGTATATTTTGAGAACATCTTGTCCATTTGACAGTATTAGGAAACCCTCCAATGATATGTTGTTTCAAATAATTGATCCCACCACAACTCACATGACTACACAAAGCACATTATACTTTGTTCTTTTCTGACAAATTTGGACAAAAACCATAATTCCAACTTGGATCCTTGGATTTTTCCTTACAGATGGGGTCATTAATCAACTCCCAAAATCAGGGAACAATCTCCCCAATCGGTGTCAGAACATCTACCACACCTTCCATAATTTTGGTTCTACACACACACAAAAAACAACACAATAGAAAAATATTTTTAACATATTTGTGGACTATACAATTGAGTTGCAAAAGTTAAAATCAGTATGTATAATGTAGGCTTATCGGGTTCCTTTGGATGTGGAGAAATTTGATCACTGAACTTAGACTACGTGGAGGCGTAGACCACAGGAGAAAGTCTATCGTAGAGGAGGACAAATAAACCAAAGTTTGTCAGCTTTGTCCTAACATAGGAGATGTAGAGCAGGGGAGAAAGCCTCACATGGAATAGGGGAGAAACAAGCAACATATAAGACTTCTACTGGAGAACAAATACATAGGAATCACTGGAGAAGAGAGGTAGATGACCCTCTAAAAATGGTTGCTCATTAAATAACTAGAGAGGCGGAGCCGAGCGGTGTGTGTCGGCTATCCCTGTGCCATGGGAGTTCTCTTGTGCGTGATAGAACTCCAATATATGTTTTATTTCTTGCATCCTAAAAATGGGGTGACTTGAAAACCTTTTAACAAAAAAATGGTCCCACAAAATAAGTGGTCGACCAGTCAGGCAAGTTGACCGACCGATCGACTAAAGGAAGGATTTTTCTTGGCGACAAGCTAGGCATAGGCCTAAAAAATGACTGGCCGACTAGTCATACGCATCAACAAGTATGGGCATTGGTAATCTTTACCTTATTGGCACCTAAATTGTTATACTCAATAGTTCTTTGCATTGCCTCATCAATATATTTGCATTATATAACACTTATGAAATACAATAAATTTACATCTAGATTTTTTCATATATTTAGGGAATATGTTTGATTTTGAGTCCATACAATCATATTTCTATCATATAAAAAAACTCAATCATGCATGGATTTTGTCTACCAATGCATCCTTAATATTTTGACGAGATTTGGTTGTTTGTCTTCTACAAATACGTTGCTTTATAAAAGTAGAGCCTTCATATAAGAACTTTGAGTTAGCTTGGAAGCTCTTTCTGTAGTGTGCTATGTGATATGGTTAATAAGCTCGACATTATTTTAAAGGTATTTGGCATAATTACAAGTTTTTGAGATTGCTCACTTGTATGCATGCACTCTTATAACCATTATAGGATCTAGGGTATTTGAATCTTCAAGGAAGAGGGTCTTAATCTAGGAGCGAAGAGGTTTGTGATATTCACATAGAGGAAGCATAAGATGAACTTTCACATACTATTTTCTTCTATATTTTCAATTTAATATTTATGCTTTCTATAGTTCCATTTCTATTTTGGATCACACCTTCCCTTACTCCCCCAAGTACCACTACTACTACTTAGGTCATAAAATCAAAATATCATTTATTCTAATTTTAATGATTGATATTTCATCTTCATTGTCATTCTTGCATATGAATGGACTGATGTGTCTCGAGTAGAGACACATTGCTCTTAAAATTTATTATATATACCATGTTACTATTTTTTATATTATGATGCATTGAATTTTAGACTAAACAAGTCATTTAATTACACTAGGGCTAAAAGGGTCAATTTGAGTGTAAATAAAAACTAGTAAATGGGGTATATCTCTAGATAATTTTAATGTTGATGTATTAGTTACAATTAAGTTGGTAACCACTTTTTTGTGAATATAGATACTTTCCTATTAAAATAAAGTTCTTATTGAATTATTAAATTAGATTAAATTTTACCCAATAGTATTTCAATATAGAAACTATATCAATTTTGAGATATTATCTAGATATTTTAGCCTGACTCAATAATGAATACCTATATGAACATATTTATTTACATCCATATATTATCAAGTTAACATGTTTGTAGTGGCATGTTTACATAGTATGTGGGGACTCAATCAGTAGTAAGACATGTATTAACATCCAAATTAGATCTATGGAGGGATTGAAATAAAACCTAGAGAAAAAGGAATAAGAAAGAGAGTATTAGGAGAATATATCCAAATTTTGGTATGTTTCATCAATTAACTAGAAATAGAGAAAATTAAGGTTTTAGTAATAAGATAGGGTAGTGGACTGTTTGAGGGAATATTCAACAATCAACCATGTCACATGGTTTTGTTCATGCACTAACATCCAATAAGTAATAGGTAGGCATGCATCTTATTTTATTATTTGACCATGGATGACATGATGGCCTATAGGGGAACTAGTCTGTATTACTTCCCATCTATCCTTATGAGCTATCTTAACTAAGGAATAGGTAGACATAAGTCTAGATTATCCAATTCTAGTCTTTTAGATGGATTTCTCATAGTATACTTAGGTCACGTTTTGTTTGTAGGAAATGATTAGGCTGGGATGCGTAGAAGGAAAAGATGGATAAATATATGGAGGTGATAGGATTTTTGTATATCATTATATGCTCGGATGCTACATAGGATTGCATTAGTTGTAAGTTAGTCATTTCTACATTTACTTGAAAGGCATTACATTTTGATGGCAACAAGAAAAGTTGTTATCTTAATGGTTGGGTAAATAAGAAGAACATATTTTTGTAGATGTATTTAAATCTCATTTGTTCCACCACACATAAATCAATTGTGCATTGATTAATAACATTCGATAAAATATATTTTATGCTTTTCTAAATTTTGGTCAGAACAAAGATGACCAGATCTAATGTGTTGCATATGTCTTGTAGCAAAGATCTTGTTTTATGAAATATATGATGGTGCTATGCATCATTGTAGGCTTGTTCTTATTATTTTTATTACAACCAAGGTTGAATGGAACTGTAAATATTACAATAAAAACCAATTTTTTATTTTTGACATTGAGTGTGGCCTTAGTCATGTAGGAGGGTAATGAAACTGAGGCATATTGATTCATTGCCAACATGGGAAGTAGTTGTGGAAGAAGATGATAAGCTACTGAGTCAATCAACCTAGATGGAGTTAATGGTTGTGGGTGTCAGAAGGATTGTATGGAAATTTGTTTACTATAGATATGCAAGGTTCATGTCTATAGAGGTTTTAAATATCATTCATTCCACCACAAATCAATCGTGTAGTGGTTCATAACATTCGAGAAAATATATTTTATGTTTTTCTAAATTTTGGTCAGAACAAAGGTGACCAGATATAATGTGTTGCATATGGCTTGTAACAAAGAGCTTGTTTTAATGCAATATACAACGGTGCTATGCATCAATTATAGAATTTCTATTATAAATTTATTTACAGCCAAGGTCAAACAAAACTTTAGATATAATAGTAGAAATCAATTTGTTGTTCTTGACACTGAGTGCGGCCTCAGTCATATAGGAAGGTAATGAAATAAAGACATACTGGTTCATTTCCAGTAGGGGAAATATCTATCCTAAAAGATGGTAGGTTACTTAGTCAATGGGTCTAGATGGAGTTAATGGTTGTGGATGTTGAAAGGATCATATGGAATTTTTTTTACTACAGACATGCGAGGGTCATGTGTAGTAGGTCGATGAGAGTTCTAAACCAAATATGGTCAAAAGAAACTCAAGAGAATTGTATTGAGATGATCCTAAAAGAAGACAATGGGCTAATGCCTAACAATAAGGAAGGGATATATCGTAAAAACACTAATATGAGTCTGGGTAGGGGATATCAAGTTTTGGGCCGTAGATATACGACACCAGTGACAGGGGGATTGTTGTGTGGCAAATTCTCATTGGGTCAGGACTTCTCATCCTAAAGGAATACCATCCCACTCTGAATTTCACCTAAGCAAGCATGGGGCATGAATTTATTTGTGATTTTAAGTGCTATCCTATTTGAAATCCTTCCAACCAAATGTGGCCATAGGGGCAAGAAGTGGTGTGAAGTATATATGTGGTATATTTCACCTCCAACTATCTTCATATAACCACTAACAAAACTTTTTCTCTAAGTGCATGTGGAGGAACATATTTAGTCACTTAGATCTCTTACCCAGGTCTAGTGAAAGGGAGATATAAATAGGAAGGGGAGAGAACTAGATAAGGTTCCTCTAGGGAACTTACGTCCCACAAAAAATTTGAAAATCCATTTTCTATATGTTGTAGATAATTCCATAGCTCAAACAACCATAACAAGAGGTAGGGGAGTAGAACAAGGTATAATATTGCATTAGACAATTAAACAAGAGTTTAGATCACAAATTTCCCAACATGATGTCATAGTTACATATGTTTGCCCCCATATAACCCACAAAGGGGACTTAGCTACTCATGATCAAGGAAATAAAAAATAAAGAGAAAAAGAGGGTAGAAACTCCATGAACGTGGGTGAATAAACTCCACTCTTCACCTCTAGAAGCTCCAAGCTCATCCTTCTCCTCCAAGTGGGTGGAATGGCATGAAAAGTGGAAGAGATGTGACTAAAAATCTAGAAAAATCATTTTTTGGGGTGGTGCATGGAAGAAAGTGGAACAAATGGAGTGGCTTAGAGTGGGTGGAGACTATGGATGATAGGAACAACTAACCTTTCTCTCTGAGCAGCCATAGTGTATATATAGTGGCCTAAGAGATGTAGGGTTAATTAGGGTTAAAGTAGTAAAATTATAGGTAGGAATCATTGGGATTAGGCGGTCACCATAGTTGTGGTTAGTAGGTGTAGAAATGGTTGTGGTGGATGAAAATGGTCATGTTGTAAAGATGAATGATCATATTAAATCTAGGATTCTGAAAGTGAGGAACTACAATAGTTGTGAGAACCACAGACATGGTTTCTCAAGGTTAGCATGAATCACATACAAAGTTAGGTTCCACGACTGTGGTGGGGGAGGTAGGAGGGAATCTTAAAACATTACTAGTTTGGATGTACAAGGTGGCATGACCATGTGATCTTTTGGAACCACAACCATGATGATGATATGGTCATGGTGTGTTATGACCCACGTTGAGGTTAACCAGTAAATACCCCAATTAATGTGAACCACCTTGATTAGTGTTGAGTATCATATTAAATATCATGGTTAATTAAGATAAAACAATATGTGAATCAATGGATGAGATTGAATCATCTGAGGTAATTAACGATTATAGTAATGATGATCGTTAGGTTAACTGAGTTGAGTTAAGTACTCACTTATGTATTTAGTGCTTTGATCAGGTGAGATAGTCCAATTAGCATGTTTTCTCGTTTCGAGGTTGTAGAGAATCTCGTGTTTGAAAAGTTGCAAGAAGAATCGTCCAAATCGGACCTACGAGCCACAAGTTGTGACCTTTTTAGTTTCTAGGGTTTAAGTTGTAATTTTTCCAAAAATTCGGGTTATAAACTCTTTCCTTTTTCTTTTATTTCCCATTCTCTCGCTTATCCTCTTCTTCACGCGGTAGACAGAACAGAGCAACCGCCTGGGCGGCGCCCGAGCGACAGAGAGAGTGAGAGATCAGGGGCGATCTCGAGCCCCAAAGTTTCATCCAGCAACGTCACCTTTTCCTGCCTCCGCCGACATCTTCTTCTTCTTCCTCTATTCTGCCCTGGCAAGGAGCAGCCATGGCCGCCCAACATGAGCGGCAGTAGCAGGCCGCTCGATTATTAGCAGGAGGGGCATGCGGGGGCGATTAGGGCTTGAGAGCTAGCAGCTGACCTCCGCCCCTTCCTCCTATAACTTACCGACCGTCTTCTTCACCTTGGCCGCGCTCCACTGGTCTGGGCGGCGCCCCAACTACCACCTGCAGGTGCACCCAATCGGCTGTAGCAAGGGAAGTGTAGGCGGAGCGATTTGGGGTCCCAAAGTCCGTTTGTGCAGGTTGTCCACTTCCCCTTCCTTCTCCTTCTTTCCTACCTCCCCTAGTGCTTCTCACACGCACCCAAGCAGCAAGAACGACGCCCTAGCAGGGCTGCGACCAGCAGCAGCAGTGGCCGACGGCCAGCTGCTTTAGCTCGGCCAGGAGCTTGATTGGAGTGAGCAGTAGCCCCAAAGTGGCCGCCCTGACTCCGCCCTTGAGGACGAAGCTCGAATTTGCAGCTAATGGCTACGACTAGGCCAACTTGGAGCTCCCTTCCAATCTGAACGTGAGGTAGCTGCTTGCAGCAGTGATCCAAACCAGAGCTGCCTTGGGCGCAAGGCAGCACCAAGGAACAACACTTTGGGTCCACCCATGAGGTCTATGCTTAAATCTGAAGCCCTACTTTAGATTCAGTTTCCAACTAAGTTCAATTTTGATATGTACATGTGTATGGTACCGTTGGATTGTTGCAGGTTCAATTTGTGACTATACCAAGGTTGAAGACAACCCCCTGGACACGTTCCTGGACGGATCCAGATGAATTCGGGCATTCCGAATTATGTCAGTAGGAGTTCATTTAGCTATCATCATTTAACTCCTTCCTTGGAATTTTTCGGTAAACTGTGCATTTTTGCACAGATATCAGTGGGTATCAGGCGTTTTATCAGATTTTTGACGAATCATGAATTTTATTTTATAAATTGCTTCGATATGATTATACACGATCTAGAACAGCATCTGATCAGTGTAGAACAGTTCAATGATTTTATTTGGTGCAATGGAAACCAAAAGTGCTTGATACAATTACTTGAATACAAATAGTGTTGTGTATGTTTAGGATAATTTAGATATTTGACTAGCTCTGAGAATGCTTTTGTACCGGTTGAGTAGTTTGTTGAATGTGAGTAGTCGTTCATTTAGAAATCAGTATTTAATTCAATTTAAATGCTTAATTGCTTTGAATCAATTAGTATAACCTTTAAACAGTGTAGTACACGAAATAGAGTATATTAGATTCATTGGATTTGAATTACTTAATATGCTTAGTGAAAATGATGCAATTTCCTGTTCTATAATTGCAATGTATTTACTGATTTAAAAATAGATGTTTAGCATTTGAAACTGGATAAATGATATTGATTCGTGTTTAATTACGATAAAGGTTATATATGCGCTTCTTGGAATGTTCAGATTGTGCATTATGTATGGAATGTAATTTTCCTGTTATTTGTTTATTGTTTAATCGAGTATAGACCTAGATGCCCTAACACCGTAGAACCCCTAAGTGGTATCTGCAGCTTTGGGGTGAAACTCGTGTTGCAACATTATCCGTGCGATGTCATGGAGACACGAGGACAGAGAGAACAATGTCCAACAACAACGCGTGCGATGTCACGGTGGCACTGGAGAAAATTGTGGGTTATTGCAACAAGATCCGTGCGATGTCATGGAGGTAACCCCGTGAGACTCTCTGCCGGTGTACTCAGGTTAGAGGAGGAGTCTGGAGCACTCTGAGTAGTGCAATGAGGCCGATGAGCCTGGAGTCCTGTGGCAGAGCAGGACTGGAGTCAGACTTAGCACTCCCCGGGTGTGTCGCTAAGTCTTGTACGGTGGGGCCGTAGCATGAACTTGTTACAGATCTTTTTATGCAGAGTACACTGCATATATTTAGGGCATAATAATAAAATGAATAAATAATCAAGTAGGTTCACAGTAAATTTATATAACTGTTCATTTATCTGAATTACCCGTTGATGCTTGGAAATGTGATTTTATTCTGTAAATCTGTTATGTTATTAGAACTGCCTTGCTTAGTTCTGCATTTATGTTTAATTTAAATTTATAAACCTGATGAGTTGTTTAGTGATAGCTAAGTGAAATACTATTCACTGAGCGAGTAGGCTCATACCTCTACTCAAAACATTTTCAGGTTATCATCAACAGCAGGAAATCAGAAGGATCGATTTATCCTTACGTCTAGTCAAGAGAAGGTTCGTAGTTAGTAGTTAGAGGTCTCTTAGTCCTTTCCCCTCGATCTTCGGGACAAGGAGTGAGTGAGAGAGTGAATGTGTACAAAGATGCTTTATTTTATGTCGGATAAATGTAATATGCTGTAAACTCTGTTTATCTTGCTAGTCAGTTAATAAAGATGCTTCTGCAGTTTGTTTAGTTTCATTTTACAGTATAAATCAGATTTTCCTATTAATATCTTTAAAAGGTTTTAAAAAGTGAAGAGTGATTGGCTTATGTGTAAATCCCATCCTGTCGCGTCTTAATCTCGTGGTTTGTGGTTAATGTGAGATTGGGGCGTGACAAATTTTGGTATCAGAGCTTTGGTTTGAGTACATAGTTACTCAAGGTCAGGGGACGATAAGAGACCAATAGGATTAGGACTTAGGTGTCTTTCTTCTAACTGTGATTTTATAACAGGAAATGTTCTGTTATACTATTGCAGATAGCAGGAAGAGGATGTGGTCACGAGAATCAAGTAATGAGCTTAAGTTGAGTCGATAAGAATCATTAAGATCAAAAGATAAAGTTATAAGTAAGGCAAACAATAGTTGATGTGTTTTAGCTCTGGAAAGTCTGAGTGTTTAGATACCCTGGCCAGGTGTCTGAATACTTAGATTGACCAGTATCAAGCTACTCTGTCTGTTCTTCTCTGGATGCCCTGGCCAGGTATGCAGAGGAAGGATAGGCTAGAGAGAAAACCCTAGAAATCTTAGGGTTAAGAGATCAAAAATTTATGTAGGAGTAAGAGGTTAAATAAAGGAATAAGAGATTACATATAAGATGCGATTCAACTCTTGTCTATTATTGTTTATCTGATTTAAAGATCACTAGAAACACTCTTATATGCATGAATTTAGACTTTCAGTTTGTACAATAAGTATGATTCTTTTATATTGTTGTGACATGAAGTGAATTGTTTAATGTTTGTTTTCTTTGTATTAAAGTAGACCCGAAATTATGTTTAATTGAGTTTCCCTAGGTGGATATTCTTTCCACATGTTTAAGATTAATAGGGGTTGATTAATCTCGAGTAGCTCTTGGCTTCAGGACTACAGGTTCGGCCTGGTCCGGCTGGCAGGATGCGTTACTGGGATCTAATGACTCCTATTAACAAGTAAAATAAGAATAGAAGTATAAATGTTCTTTTGTCTTGGGAATTAGGGTTTGAGAAGCATAGACCCTAATTGGCCCAAATTAGGATTTTAATGATATATGAATACAGAATTTGATAAATAGAATGTCTCACTAGATGATTTTTAGTATTTTATGTGTAACTCTGGTTTGGCTAAAATTGTGATATGATTTGGATATATAAAATGTGAACAACATTAGAAGATATCAGAATTTTTGAAGAATGTTCTGACCTGTTCATCGGCTGAGTTTCAAAACTCGACCGATCACATTTTCAGATTTATATAGCAGTGTGGTAATTGAATTTTATCTTTTTATTGGTATATCCAATTGATCTCAAATTTGAACTATGTTTGAAAATCACAAATTTTAGACACTCTATTAATTTGGCGTAATTTTTGGATGACTTTTGATCTCTACAGTAAGGTGTCGGTCGAGTTGCAACTCGACCGAATCTGCTGCAGACTGCAATATAGCAGTGCACTGTTCGATTTTTAATTAATTATTGGTAACTTGAAATAACCTGAAATTTTTACTGGAGGTCTAAATCTTTATTAGGCACAACATATAAAATTTTCAAAATTTTTGGAGCTTCTTTTAGCAGTTTAATAAACGAATTACAGAAACTATTATGAAAACTGAATTTTCAGCTAATGTAATTAAAGTTGAGTGCTGGGTTAATATGTTATTGACCCAAGCAACTCAATTTGATTTATATAATCGAACACAAACACACAATAAAGCTATGTTACTGATATAGACCAAAACCCTAGAATGATTAAAGTTGTAGTAGTTTAAAGGATATCATTAGTGATGTAACCTTGTATACCAGTATCTTTGTTAAATAAGACCTTGAGATTTGTTTTATGAAAAGTAAACTGGCTTTGATAGTGATCTAGGGTTTTGAAGTAGATAATCTGATCGATACATGAACAACATGAAATGACTTAGAGAAAAGAGTAAAACATAAAATTTAAACGTAACAATAAGAAGGTAGCATGGAAATCGGAGTATTACCCGAGATATGATCTGAAGATAGTTAATGTAGTTCATGTTTTTAAGACATGGTGTCATTATCTTTATGATGTGACAATAGATTACCACCATGGTAAAGAGAATGTGGTGAATGATGTTTTCAGCAGAAAGTCAAGTTCAACAGCTAAATGCATTCTCTATGACAGGTTTCAATAGAGACCTGTTAGTAGAAATGTGAGAGTTGGACTTAGACTTAGGGGTAATAACATAGAGTGATTTGATTGTATAGATGTAAGTTAAGCTTATTTCTTATGACCAGATCAAGGAACTACTATGGGGTGATAGTGAGTTAAGCCAGACCATGCATGACCTGATAGGAGGAAAAGAGACTAGAGTTTAAGTTTTTAGATGATAAGATGTTGTTTTAGCATGACATGTTGTGTGTACCTCGAGATAGAGTAAAATTCTTTTAAGGGGAAAAGGCCGAAAGAAAAGATTTTTATGGAAGTGCATGTATTGATGTATGCTATGCTAGCAGGAAACACTAAGATGTATATGAAGCTCAAGTAGTTGAAACGGATGGTCAGATATGCAGAAGGATGTAACTGAGTACGTGGTTAGAAGTAGTGTGTACCAGCAGGTTAAAGCTGAACCCTAGAGATCTATAGCTACCTTGTAATCTTTTTCTATGCCTGAATGGGAATGGGAATTTATCACAATGAATTTTGTGGTAAGATTACCCAGGACACCTAGAGGTTGTGATTTGATATGAATGAATGTGGATAGACTAATTTAGTCTGCTCACTTTCTTCATATTAAGTCAACCTTTGATATCTTGATACATGACTAAGATATACATGGATGAAATAGTTAGATTGTCTGGTAATCCAGTTTCAATCATATCTCATTGAAATCCTAAGTTCACATCTAGGTTGTGGAAACAGTTGCATCGTGCTTCGGGCACAAAGATAAGATTCAGTACAACCTTTTTACTCGCATACGGATGGTCAGTCAGAGAGAGCCATTCAGACTCTTAAGGACATGCTGAGAGCATATGTTATGCGTCTCAGTGAAAGTTGGGAAGAACATTTAAGTCTTATAGAGTTTGCTTAGTGTGAATGTTGAGTTTAGAAATGCACAACTGATAATGGTTCGGTTTGAATATAAACCCAGGCAATGCAATTTTGGTAAACCATTAAGTGCATGATTTCCAGATAGTAAGATAGCATTAAAATATGCAAATAAACCTGGTTGCATGTTTCCTGTTATGTTAATGTGTATGACTTAAAATTTACATGAATCGTTTCTCTGAGATATTATCAGAAATTCTCAAGTACTAATAATTATTTGTGTTATGATACGAAAATAACTCTTAATTGAGTTATGTGATGCATAAACCAGGAATTTGGTTAATATGCACGTTCTTCGAGAAATTTCAGATAATCGATAAATATTACAGATGGTTTCTTATAGGTGAAGTAAATTACTCTTATTGATGTAATAGGATGTTCAATTACATGAATTCAGTATGTATGTGCCAAAAAAAAATTGATTTGAGTTTGGGATATTTATGAATTTTTAATCTGTCTACATGCATGATATAAACATTACTCAGTAAATACAATGATTTTGGATATACTGCTCTGCCAGTTCCAGAATGATACCGTATTGTGATTTGAACTGCAATCAAACAGATGAGATAACGGAAACCCTAAGAGTAGGGTGTTTCCATGTGACTAGTAAATGAGATAACCCTAAGAGTAGGGTGTTGGCATGTGATGAATGAATAAGGCAAATGAAACCCTAAGGATAGGGTGTACGATGAATCAAGTATTTTGATATCAATTTTCATTATGAGATGTGATGATGTTTAACAAGTAAATTGCATGATTTTATTTTAGTACCAAATTGACATACATTCTGTTTATTTAAGAATTTTAGTTTGTATGCATGTATAGTATGATAATTTCTCAGTAATTACCATAATTTGAGATACTGTTATAACAGTTCTACAAGACAATGTTTTGTGGGTTGATCTGGAATTAGATCTGATGTTTCCTATGTTGAGGGACCAATACAGATAGTTGACCCGAGGATCAAGAAGCTTAAGAATCGCGAGATACCTTTAGTAAAAGTTTTGTGGAGGAATCATAACCTAGAAGAAACCACGTGGGAGTTTGAGTCAGAGATGCGTAACAAGTTTCCTTTTCTCTTTTAGGAATTTCGGGACGAAATTCTTATAAGGGAGGGAGATTGTTATGACCCACGTTGAGGTTAACCAGTAAATACCCCAATTAACGTGAACCACCTTGATTAGTGTTGAGTATCATATTAAATATCATGGTTAATTAAGATAAAACAATATGTGAATCAATGGATGAGATTGAATCATCTGAGGTAATTAACGATTATAGTAATGATGATCGTTAGGTTAACTGAGTTGAGTTAAGTACTCACTTATGTATTTAGTGCTTTGATCAGGTGAGATAGTCCAATTAGCATGTTTTCTCGTTTCGAGGTTGTAGAGAATCTCGTGTTTGAAAAGTTGCAAGAAGAATCGTCCAAATCGGACCTACGAGCCACAAGTTGTGACCTTTTTAGTTTCTAGGGTTTAAGTTGTAATTTTTCCAAAAATTTGGGTTATAAACTCTTTCCTTTTTCTTTTATTTCCCATTCTCTCGCTTATCCTCTTCTTCACGCGGTAGACAGAACAGAGTAACCGCCTGGGCGGCGCCTGAGCGACAGAGAGAGTGAGAGATCAGGGGCGATCTCGAGCCCCAAAGTTTCATCCAGCAACGTCACCTTTTCCTGCCTCCACCGACATCTTCTTCTTCTTCCTCTATTCTGCCCTGGCAAGGAGCAGCCATGGCTGCCCAACATGAGCGGCAGTAGCAGGCCGCTCGATTATTAGTAGGAGGGGCATGCGGGGGCGATTATGGCTTGAGAGCTAGCAGCTGACCTCCGCC
The DNA here is from genome assembly GCA_963693085.1 of Alisma plantago-aquatica. Lineage (NCBI taxonomy): Eukaryota > Viridiplantae > Streptophyta > Magnoliopsida > Alismatales > Alismataceae > Alisma > Alisma plantago-aquatica. Next base: position 501,470,290 of record OY856413.1, read on the forward strand.
CCTTCCTCCTATAACTTACCGACCGTCTTCTTCACCTTGGCCGCGCTCCACTGGTCTGGGCGGTGCCCCAACTACCACCTGCAGGTGCACCCAATCGGCTGTAGCAAGGGAAGTGTAGGCGGAGCGATTTGGGGTCCCAAAGTCCGTTTGTGCAGGTTGTCCACTTCCCCTTCCTTCTCCTTCTTTCCTACCTCCCCTAGTGCTTCTCACACGCACCCAAGCAGCAAGAACGACGCCCTAGCAGGGCTGCGACCAGCAGCAGCAGTGGCCGACGGCCAGCTGCTTTAGCTCGGCCAGGAGCTTGATTGGAGTGAGCAGTAGCCCCAAAGTGGCCGCCCTGACTCCGCCCTTGAGGACGAAGCTCAAATTTGCAGCTAATGGCTACGACTAGGCCAACTTAGAGCTCCCTTCCAATCTGAACGTGAGGTAGCTTCTTGCAGCAGTGATCCAAACCAGAGCTGCCTTGGGCGCAAGGCAGCACCAAGGAACAACACTTTGGGTCCACCCATGAGGTCTATGCTTAAATCTGAAGCCCTACTTTAGATTCAGTTTCCAACTAAGTTCAATTTTGATATGTACATGTGTATGGTACCGTTGGATTGTTGCAGGTTCAATTTGTGACTATACCAAGGTTGAAGACAACCCCCTGGACACGTTCCTGGACGGATCCAGACGAATTCGGGCATTCCGAATTATGTGAGTAGGAGTTCATTTAGCTATCATCATTTAACTCCTTCCTTGGAATTTTTCGGTAAACTGTGCATTTTTGCACGGATATCAGTGGGTATCAGGCGTTCTATCAGTATTTGACGAATCATGAATTTTATTTTATAAATTGCTTCGATATGATTATACACGATCTAGAACAGCATCTGATCAGTGTAGAACAGTTCAATGATTTTATTTGGTGCAATGGAAACCAAAAGTGCTTGATACAATTACTTGAATACAAATAGTGTTGTGTATGTTTAGGATAATTTAGATATTTGACTAGCTCTGAGAATGCTTTTGTACCGGTTGAGTAGTTTGTTGAATGTGAGTAGTAGTTCATTTAGAAATCAGTATTTAACTCAATTTAAATGCTTAATTGCTTTGAATCAATTAGTATAACCTTTAAACAGTGTAGTACACGAAATAGAGTATATTAGATTCATTGGATTTGAATTACTTAATATGCTTAGTGAAAATGATGCAATTTCCTGTTCTATAATTGCAATGTATTTACTGATTTCAAAATAGATGTTTAGCATTTGAAACTGGATAAATGATACTGATTCGTGTTTAATTACGATAAAGGTTATATATGCGCTTCTTGGAATGTTCAGATTGTGCATTATGTATGGAATGTAATTTTCCTGTTATTTGTTTATTGTTTAATCGAGTATAGACCTAGATGCCCTAACACCGTAGAACCCCTAAGTGGTATCTGCAGCTTTGGGGTGAAACTCGTGTTGCAACATTATCCGTGCGATGTCATGGAGACACGAGGACAGAGAGAACAGTGTCCAACAACAACGCGTGCGATGTCACGGTGGCACTGGAGAAAATTGTGGGTTATTGCAACAAGATCCGTGCGATGTCATGGAGGTAACCCCGTGAGACTCTCCGCCAGTGTACTCAGGTTAGAGGAGGAGTCTGGAGCACTCTGAGTAGTGCAATGAGGCCGATGAGCCTGGAGTCCTGTGGCAGAGCAGGACTGGAGTCAGACTTAGCACTCCCCGGGTGTGTCGCTAAGTCTTGTACGGTGGGGCCGTAGCATGAACTTGTTACGGATCTTTATATGCAGAGTACACTGCATATATTTAGGGCATAATAATAAAATGAATAAATAATCAAGTAGGTTCACAGTAAATTTATATAACTGTTCATTTATCTGAATTACCCGTTGATGCTTGGAAATGTGATTTTATTCTGTAAATCTGTTATGTTATTAGAACTTCCTTGCTTAGTTCTGCATTTATGTTTAATTTAAATTTATAAACCTGATGAGTTGTTTAGTGATAGCTAAGTGAAATACTATTCACTGAGCGAGTAGGCTCATACCTCTACTCAAAACATTTTCAGGTTATCATCAACAGCAGGAAATCAGAAGGATCGATTTATCCTTACGTCTAGTCAAGAGAAGGTTCGTAGTTAGTAGTTAGAGGTCTCTTAGTCCTTTCCCCTCGATCTTCGGGACAAGGAGTGAGTGAGAGAGTGAATGTGTACAAAGATGCTTTATTTTATGTCGGATAAATGTAATATGCTGTAAACTCTGTTTATCTTGCTAGTCAGTTAATAAAGATGCTTCTGCAGTTTGTTTAGTTTCATTTTACAGTATAAATCAGATTTTCCTATTAATATCTTTAAAAGGTTTTAAAAAGTGAAGAGTGATTGGCTTATGTGTAAATCCCATCCTGTCGCGTCTTAATCTCGTGGTTTGTGGTTAATGTGAGATTGGGGCGTGACATGGTGTCTGCAGGTCCTAGTTCTTTGTCAAGCCTATGATTTTCACTATGGTAGCACCAACATTACGAAATACAACAACTATTTTGAGGACTTAAGCATGTAGTTTGGTCATTGAAGTATTACTCTATAATGATTCTTGCTTCAACTGGTTCCTTGTTCACTTGCCGGTAGGTTGGGGTAGCTTTAGGGCTCACTTTGGGATCCTCCATGGCTGGAAAATTCCTAGGACCATCCTTCTTCTTTCCCTTCCAACAATAAGTGCCAAAGTACCTATAGAAACACCCAAGAGCAACTAAAAGTGCATATTTCATGAAATGATACTTACTGGGATATATCATGCATTATACATATCGTGTTGTGAAAAAGAAAAAGAAAAATAACACAAGATAGTGACCCAAACTAAGACTCCACCATAACTCACCTATGTAGATTATCTTCTTAGGTTTATTTGATAAGAAAAGTGGATGTGCACATGGTGTGTGGTTTGGTTACTACAAGAAATACATGGGATTTTATATCTCACTCAAGTATTCATGATAGTAAAGTTATAACTAGGGTCAAAATATGTCTCTCATCAAAAAAATTATTCAACATTCTTATAATTAATGTCTTGTGTAAATTACTTACAAAGCTTTTCTAAGTGTTGCATACTTTTAATTGTTATATCATATTGCATGGACACATTTTTTTATTTGACTGGATGACTCCCAAGTAGTTATGGTGAGGATCATTCTAGTGGTGGATGCCAATCACCTGGAGATAGGTGATGTGTGTGTGTGTGTCATCCAGTGTCCCTCGTTACCTTACATCACCTGAAGATATGTGATGTTTGCATGCTTGACTTAGGGAGTTGTAGATTACTCCATGTTCTCAGGTCATGTATAGGGAGTTTGTAAAGTTGTTGTATACTATTTTGTCCACTATCTCACCTTTTGTGGAATAGGTGTAATAGAGATTTCCATGTTTTGTGGAATGAAAATACAACTTTGAAAGTTGCATAAAAGCGCAAGGTCTTTGTAGATATCCCTCTTTGTTGAAGATTTTAAATGTCTGGTCACATGTTGCTTTAAAATAATTATTTGCTTATGATGATTTTTAGTTTTCATACAAGGTTTATTTTGAGTAATCTCGACCTTGTGGTAGTGGGACACCACATACATCCTTTGTGATGGAACCATTATAAATAGTACATTCACTTGTATGTTATTTTTCAGAATTTTTCTCATTTATCTTGAAGAATGCTTTGAAGGACTAATGAATTTTTGTAAGTGGTCTTAGCACAATTCTCCCCCTCCTGAGCGCATTTAGATCCAACAAGCAAATGTAGAATCAAAACATCTAGTTGCCCATCAAAAGCAATGGTAAAATAAACACCATGGTAAAATAAAGTCAGGGCTACTCATTTTTTCTCCTCCACACCGGCATTACATATGTTGTGCTGTGGTGTGTTGTTCTATTGCCAACGAGTAAGTGCTACTACCCTGGTCATTGGGACCGAGCTACCATGGTAGAGTGCAGCGAGGGCCACCAGAATTTAGACTCACATGCTAAGTTTGAGGATATCCATGGTAGTTCGAATGGATAGGTAAAAATTCAGGGCCTTTGAGAACCAAGATCGGAGACACAATAATGAACAGAAGCGAGCGGTTATGGGGTATAACAAATCTATATAAGGTGTTACCGTGCATTCATGCGATAAATTGCATTAAAGTTTGAGCCCAAAGCTAGGGACGTGGAGTCCCCATGCATGTGACCTTCAAAGGCGCCTTCAGTGTGAGCAGAGAGCTAATTTATTCAAGTAAGTTCGTGGGCGTAGTGGATGGTTTGTTGTACAACCTCACTAGCTCCAGATGTCCCTTCTGAATGTACAATCTTGCATAGACTTCTTTATAGGGTTTGAACGCTCTCACAAGCTCTCACACGTAGTGATACACGTCAAAACTAGCCCCCAAAACTGCCTCCACATGGCAGATGTTGATTGGGTGATTTTTTTTTTGAAATTATGCAATAAGTAAATAAATTTATTTTTCTTATAACTTTTGAACCGTGATAAAAAAATTTAATGAAACAAAAATCATTAGATTCATTACAAAAAATACAATCCAACAAGATTAATGTTGACATATTTTTGAGAAAAAAATATAAAAATGATATATAGAGGTTAATTGACACCCAATGATGGTTCATTGACGCCTAGAAATAGTTCATTGACACCCAAAGTATAAAAATGACGCCCAACTAAATATTTTACGTGTTAAATCACATCTAAGGTAATCGACAACTAAAAATAATATAACGACGCCTAAATATGTCTGTTTGATACCAAAGAATAACTTAATGGTGCCCAGATATGGTTGTACGCATTAAATATGGTGTAAGGTACTTCACACCCGGCAACAACTTGATGGCACCCAGAAATGACTAATTGACACCTAAATATGGTTCATCGACGCCTAAAAATGATTCATTGATGTCAAAAAGTATAAAAATGGTGCCCACGCAAATATTGTATGTGTTAGTCACACTTAAGGTAATTCACAATAAAAAAACAACGTACGAGCGCCCAAATAGGTTGGTTTGACACCCAAGAACAACTTAATGGCACCTAAATTTGATTGTACGCATTAAATAGGGTATAACAGTAGTTCACACCGAATAACAACTTAATGGCGCCCATAAATGGCTAATTGACACCTAAAGATGGTTAATTAACGCCTAAAATGGTTCTTTGACACCTAGAAGTATAAAGATGACACCCAAATAAGGTATTAAAAACCTAAAACAACGTACCGACGCCCAAATAGGTTTGTTTGACATCCAAGAACAACTTAATGACACCCAAATATGATTGTACACATTAAATAGGGTATAATGGTATTTCACATCCAATAACAACTTAATGTTGCCCAAAAATGACTATTTGACACCTAAAAATGGTTAATTGACGTCCAAAATAGTCCATTGACACCCAGAAGTATAAAGATGGAGCTCAAATAAGGTATTCACGATTAAAAATAACATAGCGACGCCCAAATAAGTTTGTTTGACACTCAAAATTTTTAATAATTTTTGGGCGCTATGGTGCCCATAAATGGTTATTGACACCCAAAGATGGTTAATTGACGCCCAAAATAGTTCATTGACACTCAGAAGTATAAAGATAGTGTCCAAATAAGGTATTGACAACAAAAAATGACGTAACAACACCCAAATAAGTTTGTTTGTCACCCAAGAATTTAGCTATTTTGGGGCGCTATTTATTCATTTTTGGGTGCTATTTAGTCATTTTTGGACGTTTTCGGCTATTTGAGGACATATCACTATTTTTGGTATTTTTTATCTTTTTTGGGTGCTATATAGTCATCTTTAGACGCCTTGAACTATTTTTAGGCACATACTCACTAATTTCAATCATTTAATTTTTGGACTCCTCACTTCTCTAATCTTGCATGATCACTTCCCTCCTTTTTTACCTCTTTTCTCAAAAGTATATCAACATTACTCTTATTTGAATGTATTTTTTTATCACAAATTTAACCATTTTTATTTCGTTAAAAATTCATCACGATTTATATATTATAAACAAAATAATTTTCTCTCTCATCATATCACCTATTCATATCATTTTTATATTTTTTTATTAAAAATATATCAATATTAGTCTTGTTGAAATATATTTTTCATAATGAATCCAATAGTTTTTATTTTGTCAAAAAATTCATCACGGCTAAAAAATTATAAACAAAACAGATTTATTTTCCATTACACAACCTCCACCAATCTATACAATTAAAATCCGCCACGTCATCACTCCAAATCAACTTCTCTCTCAACAAAACCGCTCAGCCGCCCACGCATAAGGTGTGCTTGACGGAGGGTGCGCGTGTCCGATCATTTTTGAAAAACTTTATACAAGTCAACACTGAGGTCTATTTACATTCACACCGCCGCTCGGCACGGTGAAGCAAGGAGACGACTACTGCCAGCGAGCAATCGACTAAAACCCTCTCAAGGCACGCTGTCCCCCTTACTTCGCGGTAAAGTGTTACAGTCAATGTGTGAGCCCATAGAAACCAAGGTCATAAAATTAAGGAGTCAGAGGTTACTTATCTGATATCTATGGCCGCCCTCAGCACCTCCATCATTCATCCCAACATAGGTCCATAATGTTACTCGGAAGCTGCGTCAGAGTGACTGAACTAACGTACCGACACCATCCTCACGGACGGTAATAGCGATTGGCAGCATCGGTTAGAGCTTCTAGATTACGTTCATATGCTTGGCCGATTTCGGCTCAGTTACACGCGATGCCTTACAATGTAAGCACCGTCCTATGTTATGAAACCATGGTCGTAAAGAGATTTGCGGAAGCTTCAAGTAAAAAAAAAGTCACATGAGATACAAAAAATGCCACACGAGATACAATCCAAACATACATAATAAAAACTACGACCACCCACGTCGACAAAGTCAATAACTACCAAATAAATAATCAATCAGAGAACATGATTGGCGAAGAAGACCGCATAATTCTATTAAACAACTTCAAGAAGATTATCGGGATTGTCGCTCCCTCACAATCTCGTGTCCACAATCAAATCATGTAACACAATATCGTTCTCTCCCTTATTTGACTATCCTTTTTGATTTTCCGTTTTAGCACACGACGTTGTCCTACGTTGGCATCTCTGAAGTTACTACACGTTCGAACCCCACACATCGGTGCACCGTATTCCAGCGGTGTCTAGCCCTATTTATAGATAGAGACTCACGCTTAAACGATATGAGAGGGTACGACTATTCTATAGGGATTAGGAAACGACAATATAAAATGATAAAGAAATAATGTCTTAGACTCCGAGTCTAACATTAATTTGCGCTTTCCTAATATTGTTATATATTATTTCTTATCCAATTAGGATAAGAGACAAAATTCTAACAATCTTCACCTTGTATCTTATTCGCTGAAGTTGCTCCTCCAAGAAGTCTGCTCCCGTTCTTCTTCTGTACTTCCGTCTTCAGAAGCTGCTTCCGTCTCCAGAAGCACTTTACCATGCACGCCTGCATGAATTGTGTGTCTAGACATGACTGCTTGAACCCTTCAAGTGAGAGTTCCTCAAGATGTACAGTTTGAGAAATTACACCACATCCACCCGCTGTTGGAAGAACCGCATCCTTCGCACATTTGACTCCCATGCCATAGAGTTGTGCCTTCTCAGATTCACGTCAGTAAGATGGCACCACATGGTTGGTCTGACTATATATTCCTCTTTCTAATAGTTGACAACTTCACCTCTGCACTGTTGAAATTTACAACCAAGTTTGCAATCTTTTACCAGATTGCCAGTGAGGGTTGAATACATGTAGAAATCTTCGAGTTCATGATGCCCGCCACCCATGCTACATCTTCTTCTACGCCTCTGATGTCGGTAGACCTCTCTTTAGCCGCTCCTCTTTTAGTTAGAAAAAATCCAACCAGTCGATAGAACCAGGTAGCCTCCATTGTCGCTTGTCCCTTGCAAGTGAGTTTCACGACTCCACCTCATGTTGATAGTTCACAATAGTGGATTCACTCCCTCCTGGTTGCATAACGATCTTGCCATCAAGATTTACTACCAGATGACCCCCAACAGTAGCTGTCGATGTCGTCATGCTTTTCTGTGTCACTGATTATTTCCGATCGTCTCGCATGAACCATGCTCTGATACCACTTGAAGAGATTCGCACGGAAGCCCTCCAAACCCAAGAAAAACACCACACGAGATACAACCCAAACATGCACAATAAAAGGTACGACCGCCCACGTCGACAAAGCCAATAACTACCAAATAAATAATCAAGCAGAGAACATATTGGCGAAGAAGACCGCATAATTCTATTAAACAATCTCAAGAAGATTACAAGGATTGTCGTTCCCTCACAATCCTGTGCCCACAATTGAATCATGTAACACACTCTCGTTCTCTCCCTTCTTTGGCTATCCTTTGTGGTTTTTCATTTTGACACATGATGTTGTCCTACGTTGACATATCCAAAGTTACCACACGTTAGAACTCCACACATCGGCGTACTGTATTCCAACGATGTCTATCCCTATTTATAGATAGTGACTCATGGTTAGACACTATGAGAAGGTACAACTATTCTATAAGATTATGAAACGACAATACAAAAGATAAGAAAATAATGTGTATTAGTTAGATATTTCTTAATAGACAAAATCGTAACAGGTCGCTACCTCTCATGTCTCTCACGGTCTCACCTCCTATGCACGCACGTTAAATCGTTGACCCTTCCAAATTCGAACTGTAAGAGAAAAGGAATAACCAAACACAAACTAACATGAAGAAATAAAATAAGCATGGTAACTGACCGAATTCAACTCTCTACCTGAACTCTGAAGCTTCTTTTGACATAGAATAGGAACCTGCTTAGTAACTAAAACAAAGAGGGATTTACAAGTTACGTCAGGTCTTTGTTTATCTCTTCCCTTCATGGACTAAAATAATTAACAGGGATTGAGAGGAATAACTAGGGACAAAGAGGAATCGTCGCTGAGCTTAAACTACGATCGAGTTAGTTACTAGCTGGCCTTGCCGGCCTCGGGATAGCCGGATGTATCCCTCCCCTTACCAAATTTGATGGAGGTGGGGTTAATTGGAGTTACCGCGCGCGTTCAATTGGCGCCAAAGGCAATCCTAGTTTCTTGTTTTCTTGGGAAGCTATTGGTCACTGTGAAATAAAGATGGGGGCATGTTCTGATTGGCTAGCTCAACACCTGGGCTTACGGTTGTTGTGCAATGCTCAGTTGCCGGTAAGTAAGCCAGTGACTTGTTACAATAATGAGCAGTAATCCTTCCATAAGAAGTTGCTGTGGGCAATCGCTGGTGAACATCACTCCGCAACAGGTGGGACGTTGTCGCTTGGTTGGCTTCGCTCGATCTATCGGTCCTCTAACAAAAGATATAGCTTTTCATTCACTTCAATACGATGACACATTGACACCACTTAGAGTCATGCAACTCCACCGCCCATGAAAGTAACTAATAACCACTGCTCAAAAAGAAAGTAATTGGCTAGTGGACATTGGCTTTTGGCGGATTCAAAGAATGGTCCTTTTAATCAGTGGCATCACACATCCGATTAAGAGATTTGATTAATGAATGGCAAGAAATTGATATTTATCTAATTTCCTCTTATTATCATAGTTTGATGAGAAATCAATTTCTCGTTATAAAAGTATGTTGTTTACATCTAAATCAGTTTATATCACCGGAGTCATCCAACCCCAACCACTCTCCATCCTCGAAGGCGTCTCATGATTATTCACCACTAGATGACATTGCTCACTTAGCCTCATGAGACCATTTAGATGACTTCATCCGTTTTTGTGATAATATAGGTCTATCATTTCCCGACACGCAACTAGCAAACACCTATCTACAAGAACTCCTTACCTATATGAAATAGTCTGACCGTAGAGATGCCCGTGACATGGTTGTCTCCCTCTCTACCCTGGCAGTTTGAGTGGCCACTTCTTGACACCTCCAAGTCACAACATTTAACCTTTGTTACTCCTATTGACCCCATGAAAATTGCAACCTAGAATGTTTGCGAGGTGGCAACCCCTAGCAGGTGTTGCATCATTAGAAATTTCATCTACCAACATCAATATTAATCTATTCTCTATCCAAGAAATAAAAACCTCACTAACCAATCAATAGCTCAAACCCCTATGAAGCTGACACCATTAACAATTGGATACAAGTGCCGGCTCAAGGCTTTAATGGGGATATTCTCATAGGGTGGAACAAAAAATTTCTTAGAGTCACTAGTACCATTCTTAAACCCACAACATCATGGTTCAACTTCTCAACATCGACACACACACTCTTTGGCACTTCACATGTGTTTATGGTCTCCGTGGTACTTACAAGGAACCATTCTTTTTGAAAGTCGAGGAGCTTGCTGCTCTCCATATGCCTACCCCTTGGCTTTTAGGTGGTGATTTTAGCCTAGTCACTAACCCCCTCGAGTGACACCACGATAACATACACGACATACCACTACATATGTAGGGCCCCTAAACTTACTTAATGAGTTGAATAAGCTTAATTATCATATTTTAATTCTTATAACTCTAATATAACCTTTTGATATGCTTTGAAATCATAATACAAGCTTAATTTCAAATTTGGTCTAATTTGGACACTATTTGAGCAAGTTATGTAATTTTATGCACATTTTGGACTTTTCTATAATTTACCCAATTGAGAGCTTTTCTTTGCAATTTATCACTTGAATTATGTTCCTTGGATATTATCTCATCATTATTGAGCTTGTTGAGCCATAAGGCACCTATTTAAACCTTGGTTTGAAGGTATTTTCTCCAAGGGTATTTTAGGGTTTACCCCTTCACGGATGAGCTACCTCTAGTAGCTATCAACTAATAAATTATTTTATTGGCTGGAAAATTCGACAAAGGAAAGCTAAGTAGGTCTATACATATGGTGGGGGATCTACTTGTGTGTGTGCTTGTATATTCTTAATAAATTAAGGCCATGGACACTTGAATAGATACTAGAACTTCAACGTTTTCTTTTTCTTTATCTTAAAGTTTCATATACTTATCCCCAAGCATCAAAATGAGACATTTTCTCTCCACCACTTCCCTCCTTCTCCCAAACTCGTTCTCCCTCTGTGCTGCTGTGAATTTTTCTATCCAAGGGAGAAGAAAGTGGGGATCTTCTTGGAAAAAGGATCTAGGGTTGCAATTGACTTCATTTTAGGGTTGAAAAAGCTTCTTTCTAGTGATCTTAACCTAAAAGAGTAAGGCTTCCCTTCTTTCCTCCATCTATTTCTTTTTTATCCTTTCTCTTAGCTTTCTCTACGTCGGAACCTTGTTGTTCCATTGTAGAAATTTCTCTAAAGCTCTAAAACCCTACCTTTCTTACTCCTTATGCTTAGGGTTTGCTCATTTGATGAAGAAAGGTGCTAGATGGACAAATTCATAGCTTATTCTTAGATTTTTTACCCTACTTGCTCAAGATTTCTTATGTGTGGGATTTCATATTCTCATTAGAGGCATGTTTTATAACTTGCTCCACGTTTATTTCTTACCATATGCTTTCTAGATCATGTTCTTGCTTGAAAATGATGATCCATGCACTAAAAAGCTATGCTTGACTTGGATTTTGATTTTTATAATGTTCCCTATTCTGATTTTAGTTATATATGAACCTATGATCATGTGTATTTTATTCCTAAGGTATAATATGACTTGGATCAGGTTGGTTTGATAACCTATGGTGCTAAGCACCTATCAACCAATGGTCAATTTTAGGGTTTTAAGCTGATTTCTTCTATAAATCCATGACCCGATGATGATACAATTGCAACAACCCTATGGTGTTGTCTTCATGAAAACTGATGGTCGTGATCAAAGGTGTCATATGATGGTGACAACCTATGGTCACCCCCTTAGGTCAGGTTTTGGATCAATTAGAAGTTTAATGATCAACCATTACTGTTTAGTTAAAACAAGCCATCCATTGTCAACAAGTAAGATCCTTAAGTTGTAAATATAAAGGAAACTATCAAAATCACATTATTAGGACCAACATATTACATTATCCATCAATCCACTTTATTGGAGGAATAAACATTAGATCTTGACCATTGGGTCAAGTTCATATGTTAAAACCATCAATTACAGTATAGGTTCGACCATTGCTTCAAGTGACCCAAGAAACCATTGGTCTAAGGCTTAATTGATGCTACAACTATATGATTAACTCACCATAGGTTTTGGAGATCTGATCCACCATCATTAGTTACCATTAAGTCACCATAGGACACCTCCACGTCAGGTTTCATGGCGTTGCCCACCATATGGCTGCGTCAAGATCAATACAGATGCATCAGTCATTTCAGCGGAAGAGAACGGATGTGCGGCAGTCATTCGGGACGTTAGCGGTCAGCTTTTGTGGACCTTCCAATGCCAGTTAGAACAGCCTTACTCGGTGCTTAGTGCGGAGGGTTTGGCTGTCCTACACGGTATGCGTTTGGCTCTTAGGGAAGGGTACACAGATGTTGTGGTCGAGACGGACTGCCTGCTACTAGTGGAAGCGGTCAAGAAAGGATACGGCGGGCGAGGTTATGAAGACTTTATTTCTCATGATATTGTTGATCTCTCTTGTAGTTTCCTTTCTTTTAATTTGTGTTTTGTTAAACGGCAAGGCAATAGAGTAGCTCATGCCTTAGCCGCTGTTGCCTGCCATTTTGTTAATCCTCACATTGTCGGTGACGACTTTGAGGATCGAATCCTTGTACTTGCTGCAAACGATTTGATTACTTAATAAAATGGCAGGCGCCCTTCCTAAAAAAAAAATTAAGTACCCCAATAATGTTATCAATCAATGATGACATTAGCTTAATATTTGATGTTGATTAATGAATATAGTGATGACCTAACAACCTATGGTGACTTAATGGTCACTAATGATGGTGGATCAAATCTCCAAAACCTATGGTGAGTTAATCATATAGTTGTAGCATCAATTAAGCCTTAGACCAATGGTTTCTTGGGTCACTTGAAGCAATGGTCGAACCTATACTGTAATTGATGGTTTTAACATATGAACTTGACCCAATGGTCAAGATCTAATGTTTATTCCTCCAATAAAGTGGATTGATGGATAATGTAATATGTTGGTCCTAATAATGTGATTTTGATAGTTTCCTTTATATTTACAACTTAAGGATCTTACTTGTTGACAATGGATGGCTTGTTTTAACTAAACAGTAGATTGTGGGTTTTACCCTACTCTCAATGAAACTTTTTGTGTTGTTAATCAAGGGATGTCTAGGGTTATATGGTGACTCTTTCTAGAGCTCCAATCCAGGACTTCCTTTGTAACATCCCTGACCTGGGTTATACTTTAACCATAGATGTTTTGTTTAAGAAAGATAATTATATGTTTGATCTTATATTTTGAAAAGTAATTAAGGCTCAAGAGGAGCTTATGTTTCAATTTCAGTCCTTTTTGAATAATGTTGAAAACAATGTTTTGCCTGTTTTGGACTAAAGTACAAATTACCCAAGTTGAGGGGTTAACTTACAAATATTACATGATAAATGTTCCTCAAGTGTTGAAACATCATAAGAATGACAATGATGCAAAGTTATGGCTTTTAGTAGCCTGAGCACCAAGAAAGAGCTTGTTAAGCAATGTTTGTGCATTAAAACCTAGTTTTGGTGTAACTTACAAATTACCCAAAACCTAGGGTTCAATATACAAAATACCACTTCTACAGAGTCCCTAATGTTTCTTAGTATCAATCAGAGATAAGAAAATCAGAGGGGCATCTCATTTGAATCTCTTTGGAGGAGAGAGAATCTTGATATTAAAATAATCAAGATTTAAGCATAATTGAAACCCTAATTCAATTTAATGTAAAAATAAATATATTAATGGAAGTGATCTTCAACCAAAAATGTGATGGTTGAATTTGTATAAGTATGGACGTCCTTGTGTCTTGCAAAGGCAACAAAATATCTAAAGTGAGTGGAGAGCCCACTCACATTAGTTAAAGAAAAAGTAATATCCACTCATTTTTGGATATTATTATTATATTGATTAAGATGCTTAATTTGTTTTCTTTAATTCATGGATAAACAAGAGGTTTTTGAATGAGAGGATGATGGATTCATATTAAAGGAAGTGAGGGGGATAAATGGAACCAATTATGGGAGTTGAAGGAATTTTTTATTGCTTTGTCTCTCTTGAAATTTCCTTACATATATCCCATTTTTCACCCACATGAAAGACTCTTTTTCAACTCTTCTTTCTTTCCTTGCTTTGGACGTGCACAAGGAAGGTTAGGAGCAATAGGAGGACGTATCCCAACATGTGGGTAAGCTCCATAATCTTCTTCAACCTTGATTTCATGGTGGAAATCGAAATTCAATGCTTATTTTCTTCCTTTCTCCATTCAATATTCAACTTTAGCCAATCTTTTCACTCAAAGACTTGAGAACGGACCTTGAATAGTTGAGAAAGCTTCATTCACCATTAAGGATGTGAAGCTTGAATCTTGGATTCAACTTTGAAGGTGGGTTATATAACTTGAACCCTTAAATATCTTATTGATTCCATTTCTTCATCATGTGTTGATTCCTTTTTCATTCAAGATTTTCCTTTTAATTAATTGTTGAAATTACCATAAGAATCACAAAAATTTTTGAAGGTTTGTATCTTGAAGATGACGATGTCATCTTAGCACACACCTCAATTAATATCTTGAGTAAACGGTTTGCAATGTTGATGACCAAACGGTCTCAAGACCGTTTGAGGGCAAACAGTCTCAAGACCGTTTGAGGGCAAATGGTCTCAAGACCATTTGAGGTTAAAGGGTCTCAAGACCATTTGGGGTCAATTGCTGATATAGTTGGATGAGGACCCAATGGTTCCAATTGATCTAATTAAAATAATTTCGAGAATGGATGATCCATTGGTTACAAACCCTAATCAGATTGAATGATTGAAACCCTAAATTGATTGGGTTGATTTCTATGTTGAATGGCTCAAACGGTCTTAAGACCAATTGAGACCAAATGGTCTCAAGACCGTTTGGAGTTCAAGGGATGTGATGGATGGTTGGAGATCCAAGGGTTGTAATTGATGTACTTTCAATGATCTCAATGTTGGATGGTTCAATGAGTGCAAACCCTAAAATCGATTGATTGGTTGGAGGAAACCCTAATTGATCCATTCGGTTTCAAGGTGGTTTGGACCAAACAATCTTGAGACCATTTGAATCCAAACGGTCTTGAGACCATTTGAATCCAAATGGTCTTGAGACCGTTTGGGATCGAACGGTCTTCAGACCGTTTGGAGGGAAAACAGTCTCAAACCGTTTGATGTTCAATCGATTTCAATGAAGGGTTGTTCATTCAGTTTCAATGATAATTTGATCTAACGATTTCAAAGGTTGAAAGAACCAAATGGTTTCAAAACCATTTAAGAGAAAACAGTCTCAAACCTAGATGCCCAAACGGTCTCAAGACCGTTTGGAGGGCAAACAGTCTCAAAACCGTTTGAAGGTCAAGGAGGTCAAAACCGTTTGAAGGTTCAAAAGTATCAAAACCGTTTAGAGATCTAATTTTCTCAAAGATATGAAAGATTAATCAACCCTATGGTTGTTAATGATGTTTATCAAAGATAATTACAATGGTTGTACCTTTAAGGTACTAGGGTGATTAGTATTCTTAGAGGGGTTAACCTTTGATGCTTATGGAAGCAATGCCTCAATACACTATGCTAACCCTAAATATATGCACTTGAATGAAGGTTTGACCTAATCTAATCGAGTTTGAAGTAATTAACATCCTAGAGAGGACCTTCCTAAAAAAAACATCCTAGAGAGGATGAGAGAGAGAGGAATCCATACATGTATGATAATCATGTAGTGGTTAAGCCTCAACACTTTCAACATGAGTAAAATATGTAGTTAGGGTATGATCCTTGATAAAGAGATCATGAAACCCTACTTGAGAAGGTTAATGAGCCATAACCCTAATTTAGGGCAACGCTAGGTGTAACCCTAATCTAGGGTAATTATGCAATCCTATTCTAGTGTAATGATATGAGAAATCCCAATTTAGGGTAATATACTAAAAAACCCTAATTTAAGAGGATGCTTCATGAAACCCTAAATTCGGATAAAGTTACATGGAACCCTAATCTGGGGAAAAGTTATAAGGAACCTTAATTCAAGATAGTGATGTGATGTGAAACCCTAATCAAGGGTGATGTCATGTGAAACCCTAATGCAGTGATGTCATGTGAAACCCTAATCAAGGGTGATGTCATGTGAAACCCTAATCAAGGGTGATGTCATGTGAAATCCTAATACAGAGATGTGATGTGAAACTCTAATCTAGGGGGATGCTATGTAATTCTATATGAAATCCTACCCTAATATAGGGTGAAGGTATGTGAAATCCTAATTTTGGATTATAGTGCATGAAACCCTAATGTTGGGTAATATGATGATAAACCATAACCCTAATTTTGGGTAATGGGATGAGTATCTCTAATTGACATGAATTTGGGAAACCCTAACCCTAATGAGTGAATAGTGATGTTACCATTACATTGTATAGTGCTGATATGCAATTGGTATAACTATTATCATGTGTACTAATCATGCAAGTATCATGAGATGTTGAACATAGCCAGGTATGAGCTATGATGTTTTATTATTAAAAAAAATTTATGGGCCTTGTGAACCATAATATGCTATGTTGCCTATTGAGAGGTAACAAGATATTAATGGGCTTTAAGAGCCATGTGAGATGCATGCATTACAAGTATCATGTTTACCCTGGTCAGATGACCTGAAGGTATTAGTTACCTGATAAGTGCTAACAAGTGTTCTTTAATGAACTGAGGGTTTGAATACCCATATTCCATAATCATGATGATGAGATGTTAAGGGATGAGAATGCCCCTGATATGACAAGGGCTTGAGATCCCAATGTTTTATAAAGCTTTAAAAAGTACTTGATAGAAGTATTACTCATTCTTTGTAGCATTTGTTATAATAATTTATGTTTGAAAACCTGAATGATGCTAAAAGAATATGGTAATGTACTTAATTAATCAAGTGAAATCTTATTATGTAGAGCCCTGGCCATAGATCCATCATTGTCAGTAGTTGGTGATGGTGAAACAGGTTTTCCTACGGGATCTCCTGGAGGGCATACTGTTGAGTATGTGGGGGTTCTGGGCGCGGATATCCTTACACCCTAATGGAGGAATTGATGTGAGATAAACATTAAATCTCTCAATCCTTCATTATATATATGCCAGAATGGATGTATCACTAATCTCCTGATGCCAGGATAGATGTATCACAAATCTCCTGATAATGTTAATGGCAGATCGATGTGAGATAAACATGAAATCTCTCGATTGTGAAGAGAGAATAGCCGCCACTGTAACTCTATACAGAAGTTGCCAAAATATCCTGGAAAGCTATTGAGTGGAGACACAAGATGTCCTGCATTTTGTCCTCACACTGACTGAGGAGGATGAGGTCATGGGAATCTGGCTCTTCCTTGACCTATGTATGGTACCGATTTCAATTTCGCAATGGTCGGTTGGAGTATGCTCATCTCCTCAGGACTTAAGTATGATTGTAAAATGTAATCATCCGTGTAGCGTATTTGCTTAAGGTTGAAACATAAGAATCAATGGCTGATGTTACCTTGCTTATCATATCATAGATGGATAACTGTCATACATGTTCTTCAATTCCTTATTGGATAAGTAACATGATGCTTTATTAAATTATAACTAAAGTGCTTTGAATAAGAATATTGCTCTAATATGTTTAGGCATTGATTTATCTACTGTTGAATATATATGATTTCTCTGCTCAGTTTTATTCTATTAAACTGCAATAATAATATTTCTTGTGAAGAGTTATATCTCTCACTAGAACAATTTTCAATTGTCTCACCCCTGTGGGATCCAACTTTTTAGGTAGACGCAGAAGAAGAGGCAGAAATCCTATAGCAGGGGAAGAACAACAACAACAACATCAACAACAACAGGGTCAACAATGACATTCCAGGTGGAGGCACAAGCTGTCATGTTTTGTATAGAGAGTCCTATGTGTCGTCTCTGTACTCTCAGGTCCTCAGAGTTAGTAGTTAGTACCTTTAATGAATTGATATGAGATTTTGGATTGATGCCTTGAGGTTCTTATGATGCCTGTGTATAGTTTTAACAAAGCAGTTGATGTTTGTGATCCTCGAGAAGGGATGATATAGGACATGTACTTATGAACCAGGATGTAAATAAAGTACATTGGTTCTTGATAAAAGAGTTTTCCTGTGTTTGGATCTCTTTGTAAATGGTTTTAATTTTTAGTGATTTTCAGTAATCCGCTACTAATGATCGCTTCTGCTTAGTCAATGACGTAGCATTTATCATTATCCGATGTTTTGGGATTTGCCACCACAGTTTAGTGGTATCAGAGCTCTAGGTTCGCTGAGTCTACAGAGACATAGGATTAAGGTTGTAGAGTCTGTTCTAGTGGCTTCCAGTTATCTGATAGTGTCTCTTTCTCATATAGGAGGAGAAGAAGAACTGAAAGATGTCTGGATCACACAAAGAACATGCTATTGAGAGCAGCATTGCTGCACCAGGAAGAGGTGCAAGGGACTAGAATAGGGAGGAACCGGAACCTAAACATCCCCAGCTTAACCAAGCTGCACTGGAAAACCCAGCCTTCCATGATCTGTTTGGGCAGTTCATGGCAACCATGAGACATATGGCAGATAGGATGCCACCACATGCACCTAGGGAACCAACTCACTATGAAGGATAGGGAACCGAAAAGACTTTTGAAAGACTTCACCGGGTTGGGGCCACAGATTATGCTGGTACAGCTGACCCAACAGATGCAGATATGTGGCTGACTGAGCTAGAGAAGGCCTTTAGAATCCTCAATATCCCTAAAGCAAAGAAGGTGAGGCACGCGATGTACCTTCTAAAAGGGAGTGCTGGCCATTGGTGGACAATAGAAGAAGGCAAGAGGCCAGGTGTTGAAATTGGATGGGTAGAATTCTGACAAGAATTTGTCAATAGATACTTCCCCAAGACATATCTAGATGAGAAGATCTCTCAGTTTGAGAGGTTAAGGCAAAGACCAATGAACATTTGTGAGTATGAAGCTAAGTTCATGGAGCTTTTGCAGTTTTGTTCGCATATGGAAGCTATTGATGAAGAGAGAATTTAGTGTTTTAAGAAGGGGCTGAATGCTGATTTGACCACTCCTGTGTTTGCCTTAGAGAACAGGGAGGGGTTCTCCACCTTTGTGGAGTCCGTGAGACTGATAGAAAGGTCAGTGATTGAGAAGCGTTAGACTAAGAGTAAGAAGGTGTTTACTCAGTTTCAAGGACAGAGGTCCAAAGGTTTCAACAAACTGAGATTTTCTAAACCAATAGCACCACCAAGATTCAATACCCAGACGCAATGGACATCGATTAGGGGTAGAGGTCATAGTTTACCACCTGAGGGAGCCCACAACTCAGCCTCAATGTTAGTAACAAGACCACCCAGGCCATAGAGGGAGAGCAAAGGCTATTTTATATGCGAAAAAATGGGGCGTTTGATGAAAGATTGTCGAGCTAGGGATGCAAGTGTGACTCAACCTCAAAGGCAGAGTCAGTAAGGCTCTCAGAGGCGACAGTTTTCAAGTGGTGCTCAAGGACATGGACAAGCATCCCAAGCTGGTTCGTCTACACCCAACAACCGAGCACAGGGTCAACAACAAGCAACAATGAGATTCTATGCGATGAATCAACCCGAAGCAGTAGTCAATCCTTGAGTTGTGACAGGTCAGATGGAACTATTTCATTCTGATATGTCTTCATCCTGCTTCGTAATGGTTTTAATTGATCCGAGTGCTACACATTCCTTTATCACTCGAAGAGTGATTCATGACTGTAACATGACTATCAGTCATAGAACAGATAGTCTATTATTAGAAACCCCTTTGTTGGGATCTGCAGTGCTGTGGGAGGTGTGTTCTCCCTACATTCTTTCCTTTTTTGAACATCACATTCAGGTGGATCTTATACCACTTGAGATGCACGTGTTCGATATAATTCTTGGAATGGACACCCTAGAAAAGTATAAGTTTGTCTTGGATTGTGATTCCAAGCAAGCTGTGTTCACAGATGACGGTGACACATGGATCTTTCAGGGAGATAGAAAGATTCTTCCAACCTATCTAGTGTTGGCAATGGTAGCTGAGAAGCTGATGAGACAAGGATGCTTTGCATTCTTGGCACATGTGGTAGACACCACAATAGAGAGTTCTAATTTTTCTAAAGTTTCGATAGTTAGGGAGTTTGAAGATGTGTTCCCTGAGAAACTTCTAGGTGTTCCTCTGCCCCGAGAGATTGATTTTGAGATTAATCTAATCCCGGGCATGCAACCAATAACACAAACACCGTATAGAATGACACTTGTTGAGATGGCAAAGCTCAAGAAACAACTACAGGAGTTGCTTGAGAAAGGTTTTATCTGACCGAGTACCTCACCATGGGGTGCTCCGGTTCTCTTTGTTAAGAAGAAGGATGGATCGATGCGGTTATGCATTGATTATAGACAGTTGAATAAAGTAACCATAAAGAACAAGTATCCTCTGCCAAGGATCGATGACCTGTTTGATCAGTTGCGTGGTGAAACTATCTTCTCTGAGATAGATCTGAGGTTGGGATATCATCAGTTGTGTATCAAGGAGAGTGACATACCTAAGTCTACCTTTAGGAAAAGGTATGGTCACTATGAGTTCATAGTTATGTCGTTTAGACTAACTAATGCACCGGTTGCATTCATGGAACTCATGAATAGAATCTTTTGGCCTTTTCTTGATCAGTTTATAGTAGTCTTCATAGATGACATCTTGATATACAGTAGAGATGCTCAACAACATGAGCAACACCTCCGTCAGGCTTTAACTTTTCTAAGAGAGCATAAGCTGTATGCTAAGTTTAGCAAATGTGAGTTCTGGTTACCATGACTTTCTTTTCTAGGACATGTAATATCTGCCTCAGGTATCTGTTTTGATCCTAAGAAGGTAGAATCAGTCCTACAATGGGAACAACCAAAGACACCAACAGAGATACACAATTTCCTAGGACTGGCAGGCTATTATAGAAGGTTTATTAAGAACTTCAATTCTATAGCTTTACCCCTAACTAAGTTGATCAGGAAGGAGGTTCCTTTTGTCTGGAATGACAAGTGTCAATATTATTTCCAGCTGTTGAAAGAAAGGTTAACAAGTGCACCTGTGTTGGTGTTACCTGAGCAAGGGAAGGGGTGCATAGTTTTCTATGATGCATCTAAGAATGGCCTAGGATGTGTTTTGATGCAAGATAATCAAGTGATTTCTTTTGCCTCTCGACAACTTAAGAAACACGAGGAGAATTATCCGACACAATATCTAGGGCTAGCTACTGTGGTCCATGCTTTAAAAATCTGGAGACATTATCTCTATGGAGAAACATTTCAGATTTTCACATACCATAAGAATCTAAAATATATCTTCTCACAACATGAGTTGAATATGAGACAACGCCGCTGGATGGAGTTAATCAAGGACTACGATTGTACAATTGATTATCATCCAGGGAAGGCTAATGTAGTCGTTGATGCACTAAGTAGGAAATCATCATCACCAGCCTTAGATAAAGCATAGTTGAACTCCTTAGTGTGATTTAAAAGAGATATGCTCATCTCCTTGAGGCAAAACAATATACAACTTAAGGTATCATTGTTAGCCGGGCTATTAGCTGAGATGCAAGTGCAACCTACTCTGAGACAGTAGATAAAGAAGCACAACAAGATGATGCTATGGTTCAGCAAATCAGGTCAGAGTATGGTAGTGAGAAACAGGATGACTTTCATGAGTCAGAGGATCAAGTAGTCTGTTACCATGGTAAGATGGTAGTACTTGATGCCAATGACTTAAGGAAGTTAGTTTTGGAGGAAGCTCATTCTTCGATGTATGTAATGCATCCAGGGAGCACCAAATTGTATCGTAACTTGAAGGCTATGTATTGGTGGCTAGGATTGAAGAAGGATGTAGCTGAGTTTGTTATGCGGTGTCCGGTGTGTCAGTAGGTTAAAGATGAACATCAAAAGCCCGCAGGAACAATGCAACCTTTACCTATACCGCAGTGGAAATGGGATCACGTGACCATGGACTTTGTGGTTGGTTTGCCTATAACAACCAAAGGTCATGATTCCATATGGGTGATAGTTGATAGGTTGACTAAGACAACACATTTCCTTCCTATCAAAACAACCTACACTACTGAGAAGCTTGCACATATATATATAGATGAGATATGTGGGATCTGATCTCCAAAACGCGATATAATCTCGTTTTAAACTTAGCGGAAGCGATTCGATAGACAGCGGAAGACAAAAATCACGGGAAATTAAAACTTTTCAGGACAAGAGCTTGAATCCATAAAAACTTCTTTCATAATAAGAGATAAACTGTTTACATCTCATGATAATTACTTCTTGAGTAATTATATCAAGATACAAAATCTCAAGAACTCACACAAAAGACTCCAAGACCTGAGAGTACAGAGGACACATAGGACTAACTCTAACTACACCGCATGGCAGGCTAAATCTCCACCTGAGATTACTGCTGCTCCTGGTGCTGCTGCTGCTGCTGAGATTGGTCACCTGTAGACCGGTTCCTCCGTCTACGACGTCCACCTAAAAATTTGAAGTCTACGGGGTGAGACAATTTTTCATAATTGTCCCAGCGAGAGTTATAACTCTCCGCCAGAAGCTTTATTATAACATCAGAGAATATCTTAAGCAGTAAAGCTTTCAAAGTATTCAATAACAGTTGCAACTATATAACAAGAGTTCAACATTTATGAGACATGAAGAAATATAAGCACTATCACAGTGTATCATCAATCAACTAACTCGTAGTTATCTCTAGCAGGTATACTACGTGGTTGATTATGTTTTACAAACAACATTATGCCCTGTGGAGATGAGGCATACCACTCATACTCCAACTGATCGCTGAGAAGTCACATCAGTATCATACATAGGTCATTAAGAGAGTCGGATTCTCATGACCTTCATCTTCCTCAGTCAGTAAGAGGATCACTTGTAGGACATCTTGTGTCTCTACTTATTATAGCTCACCAGGGTAAACTGGTCCTTCGCTATTTTAGAGTTACAGTGGCGTTCTGTACTCTCTTTGTCATCGGAGTTTTCATGTTTATCTCCACTGATACGGATATCTATGTTTTCTTCGTCATCAGGAGGTTTCATGTTTACCTTCCACTGATACAGTAGGGTTTAGTAGTGAAGGGTTGACAGATTACACATCTACATCAATCACCTACACTAGGATGTAAGGTTCTACACATCCATATACCCCACATACTCAATAGTATGTGTTCCAGGAGCTCCCTTAGGAAATCCTGTTTCACCATCATTTGATCTCTGACAATGATGGATCTATGATCAGGGCTCTACATTATACTTGATTAGTTAGGTACATTTAGTATTCATTTAATCATCACACATTGTTCTTCAAACAATAACAGTAGCATAACAGTTATGAAAGGAGAATACTAAATGTAACAAGCCTAACTCACATCAATCATCATTTCTCATTATACTCATCACCAGTCATCTCTGAAGCATGACTTGGTGGTATTCATGGCTCTTATAGCCCATTAACTCATAGGATGCCACTAACAAGGCATCAAGATATTTTACTTATTCATAAAGCCTTTGACATGCTTTTAATGAATACAATATCATCATCCATACCTGGATATGATCACCTTCATATCAGGACCTGCATAGTTAGCTCAACTAATAAAGGCAATTTAAAACAAGGAATATACTTCTCACTCTTATCATAAGAGCTAAGTTCTCTGATTCTTATCAATTAGAGTTTAATACTCATAAAGCATGTCATTACCCTTGAATTAGGGTTTACTATTCACATTGAAGTGAAATGAACTTATAACATCATCATGTATGTGGAACATCATCATTGATGCTCTCAGACTGGCTTACGATTCATCATACATCATAATTAGGGCTTCCATGATCTCACACAGGTGGATCATACCCTAATTATGCACATTCATGTGTATTGAAGGTTCTTTAATTGAGTTTCCACCTAAAAAGGGTACTTTCTCTCTCTAGAAGTACTTTCTCTCTCTAGAAGTACTTTCTCTCTCCTCATACTAGTAGATGGTGATAACATCACTCTAGATCAAGTCGAAATAAGTCATCATGGGCTAACATAGCCAAGAACATCACTAACATGTGATTAGGGTTTAATTTGATCAAGGTATTACTCAATTGACCCTTCAAGGGTATTTTGGTAATTCACCCCATTGATCACCATCATGGTTTAATTCATTAGTCACTTAGTCCTTTAATGTACTAGGTTATCATTAGGGTTTAGATTAGGGCATCATAGAACCATATACACCTTTAAGTGGTTAGTTGAAATCAACCTTTGAAAGTCCTCAAATGGTCTCAACCTCCAACCTCCAAACGGTTTGAAACCATTTTGGATGGGTTGACCATTTACTATTGTTGACTTCAAGACCAAGAAGAAGTGTAGACCATTTAACCATGTTGACTTCAAGGCCGAGAGGGCAAGTTGGTTTGAGATCGTTTGATGGCTCTCGGTCTTGAGACCGTTTGATGGCTCTCGGTCTTAAGACCGTTTGATGGCTCTCGGTCTTGGGACCGTTTGATGGCTCTCGGTCTTGAGACCATTTGATGGCTCTCGGTCTTGAGACCGCGAGCCCTCTCACGGTCTTGAGACTGTGAGCCCTCTCACGGTCTTGAGACCACGAGGCTCACATGGTCTCCAATCGCTTGGACCATCAACAAGGTTCAAGGTTACAACCGATTATGTCAACCAATGTTGAAGCCCTCAAAAGGTCAAAGCCATGGTGACCACTTATGGATTGAGTCAATTAGGGTTATGATTAACCAATTGGTCACTCAATTGACCCTCAATTGTTGATCAATTAGGGTTGAAGTCGATTCAATTAGGGTCTATCAATGTTCAACCATCAACACTCATCAATGTGCATCAATACGAGGTTGAACCCTTCAGTTGAGCTCCAATTGGGCCCAAAATTGGCCCAAACGGTCTTGCGATCGTGTGGATGAACTCCACATAGTATTGAGACCGTTTTCCCAAGTTTTTATCAAAATCTAATGTGATTTTATAGGAGTTGAACTTTAATTAAATCACAAATCAGAAATTTGATTAATTCAATAACCCATTGTAATTGGGCCCTCAATTGATCAATTTATCTTAACCCTAGACCTCCAAACGGTCTTGGGTTGTCACCACACGGTCTTGAGACCGTTTGGATGAGCTCCAAACGGTCTTGAGACCGTTTGCCCATCCAAATTTTGGATTCTAGTGAAAATTCTTCAAGGTTGGATCCATTGAGTTGATGATCATATCAATACTTAATTGCATTGTAATTTGGTATGTTTGTACCTTCAATTGGTCAACTATTCTTGACCCCAGACCTTCAAACGGTCTTGGGTGATTGTCCTCGCGGTCTTGAGATCGTTTGGTTGATCCCCAAACGGTCTTGAGACCGTTTAGGTCAATCAACCCCAAAAACCCTAAATTAATCATTGATATTTCAGTACTGATTTTAATTAGGGTTTGCCCTAGTAATCACCCTTCAACTCTTAGCTCAATTGGAATTAGTCCATCAAATTTGGTGGGTTGTTAATTAACATTATTTTGAACAATAATATCATATGGTCAATGCCTGTTCTAGGACCTTACACGGTCTTAAGACCGTTTGACCAAAAAGGCTATTTCAGACCGTTTGAAAATCAGGGATAAATTCAATTAAATTTGTTGATTAAAATGGACATATCTCCCGATTCCTTTGGAGTTAAACTCTCAATTTTTTAAGGGTGATTAGTCTACATAATTAGGAAGAGGGTTCTTATACGGTCCACGCTCGGTCAATGGGGTTAAACGGTCTTGAAGACTGTTTGCCCTCTCGCGGTCTAGAGACCATTTGCTCACCTCGCGGTCTTAAGACCGAGAGAGCAAGTTGGGGAGACCGTTTAACAAAGTGAAAAGCGGTGGATTTTTCTTGGAAATAACGCCTTCATCTCCTAGCTCAAGAATGGAACGGATTTCCCATGGATTTGCTTGCAAAGTAGCAAAGGAAAGTAGGGAAAAAGAAGAACTATCATCTACATGCATAAATGAGATGTATATAATAAAGCATGGGTTTAGAGTTATAAAACCCGCCTAAAGCTTGCTTCTTGAGCTCCAAGCTCTAATGGCGTCCTTGAGCTCTCACAGGTTGGCCAAGGTGAAAACTCCAGGGAAAATCAAGAAAAGATGGCTAGAAAGATAGGGTTTCGTGAGCTAGTCACCAAATTGACCTTGAATTCGAGTTCTAACCATGGAATTAGGCAAAAGAAGGGATTCAAACCTACCTTACACCCTTGGTCGTTACTCTTGAGCTCCAAGACAGTATTTAGTCGGTCAAGCAAGAGGAAACAGTGAAATGCACGAAGGAAAGGTTCCTTTGCTTGAGAGGTAAAGTGTATATATACTTGGGGTGGGGTTTCCAACTTAAGCTTATAAGTTTTTCATAATATCAACCAAGTCCCTCCATCTTTACTTGATCGTCCCTTCCTCTTAATTCTAAGGACAAAACTTCTCTCAAGGTCAAGAAAAATAAGGGCAAGGAAGATTAACCTAATACTAAGGTACATATATAAAGAGCTATTGTACATACACCCTGATTATTCAATCACAAAGTATATTTCATAACTTGATTATTCAATTGAGGTGACTCCCTCATCATTTCTTCTCTAAATGATGTCAAGAGTCTTAAAAGATACATTAGATGATATATTTTACACATAGCATCCCTTAATTTGGGTAAATTGCATTTTACCCCGAATTAGGGTTTCAAGCACCGGGATTGCTTCCACAGCTGCACCTTGGTGCCCAAGCTTGGGAAATCCCTCTAACTTCAACATAATCATTATCATGATGTCTCAATATCAGAGAATCATTTTAACATTTGCAATTTGCAAGTTAACCCTTCTAAATGGGTAAATTGCACATAGGTCCCTGTATTTCAACACAATGCTACAACTTTATATAAAAAGGAGCAAAAACTGAAATATATGTTTCTGAGAAATTTAATTACATGTCCAAAGTTAATCACAAGGATTTAATTACATAATTAGACAAAACACCTAGGGTTAGCTTATAACCCATGTCAGGGATGTTACAAGATAGTGCGGTTGCACGGGGTTCCAACTACTATTGTTTCTGATAGAGGTCCCCAGTTTACGAGTCGTTTTTGGGAATGACTACATAAAGATTTGGGTATGCAGTTAAGGTTTAGTACTTCCTTTCACCCATAGATAGATGGACAATCTGAGAGGACCATGCAAACCTTGGAGGATTTGCTTAGGGCACGTGTCCTTCAGTTTGTAGGAAGTTGGGATCTACACCTGAGCTTGATAGAATTTACTTACAATAATAGCTATCAACACAGTATTGATATGGAACCATATGAAGCATTATATGGTAGACGTTTTAGATCTCCTTTATGTTGGTATGAAACAGGAGAATATCAACTTTTGGGTCCTGAGCTTGTGCAACAGACAACTGAGAAGATTAAAGTAATACAACAATAATTAAAGACTACACACGATAGACAGAAGTCGTACACTGACAAATGGTGAAGACCTTTAGAATTCCAAGTTGAAGACAAAGTATATCTCAAGGTCTCGCCTTGGAAAGGTGTCCTTAGATTTGGGAAGAAGGGAAAGTTAGCTCCTAGATTTATGCGGCCTTATCCAATCATTGAACGAATTGGAAAGGTAGCCTATAAGTTGGAGTTGCCACTTGAGCTACATAAGTTGCATCCAATGTTCCGTATCTCCATGCTGATAAAGTGTCATCCTGACATAGAGTTAGTTCTGCAACCTGTGGAGGTAGAATTAAATGATGATATATCATATGTTGAAGGACCTGTGATGATCCTTGATAAAAGAATTTAAAAGCTGAAAAAGAAAGACATATGTCTTGTGAAAGTTCTCTGGAATCACCGTGGCATTGAAGAAGATACGTGGGAGCTAGAGGAGGAGATGGGGAGGAAGTACCCTTCTCTTTTCTCTTGATGATTTTGGGGATGAAATTCCTGTTAGGGGTGGATAATTTGTAACATCCTTGACCTGGGTTATACTTTAACCCTAGATGTTTTGTTTAAGAAAGATAATTGTATGCTTACTCTTATCTTTTGAAAATTAATTAAGGCTCAAGAGGATCTTATGTTTCAATTTCAGTCCTTTTTGAATAATGTTGAAAATAATGTTTTGCCTATTTTGGACTAAAGTGCAAATTACCCAAGTTGAGGGGCTAACTTGCAAATTTTACATGATAAATGTTCCTCAAGTGTTGAAGCATAATAAGAATGAGAATGATGTAGAGGTATGGCTTGTGGTATCCTGAGCACCAAGAAAGAGCTTGTTAAGCAATGTTTGTGCATTAAAACCTAGTTTTGGTGTAACGTGCAAATTACGCAAAACCGAGTGTTCAATATGCAAAATACCACTTCTAGAGAGTCCCTAATGTTTCTTGGTATCAATTATAGACAATCAAATCAGAGGGGTGTCTCATTTGAATCTCTTTGGTGGAGAGAGAATCTTGATATTAAAATAATCAAGATTTAAGCATAATTGAAACCCTAATTCAATTTAATGCAAAAATAAATATATTAATGGAAGTGCTCTTCAACCAAAAATGTCTTGGTTGAATTCGTATAAGTATGGACGTCCTTGTGCCTTGAAAATGAAAAAAAAAATCTAAAGTGAGTGGAGAGCCCACTCACATTAGTTAAAGAAAAAGTAATATCCACTCATTTTTGGATATTATTATTATATTGATTAAGGTGCTTAATTTGTTTTCTTTAATTCATGGATAAAGAAGAGGTTTTTGAAGGAGAGGATGATGTATTTGTATGCAAGGAAGTGAGGGGGATAAGTGGCACCAATTTTGGGAGTTGAAGGAATTTTCTATTACTTTCTCTCTCTTGAAATTTCCTTACATATATCCCATTTTTCACCCACATGAAATACTCTTTTTTGACTCTTCTTTCTTTCCTTGCTTTTTCCATGCACAAGGAAGCTTAGGAGCAATAGGAGGACGTATCCCAATCTGTAGGTAAGCTCCATAATCATCTTCAACCTTGATTTCATGGTGGAAATCAAAATTCAATGCTTATTTTCTTCCTTTCTCCATTCAATCTTCAACTTTAGCCAATCTTTTCACTCAAAGACTTGAGAACGGACCTTGGACAGTTGAGAAAGCTTCATTCACCATTAAGGATGTGATGCTTGATTCTTGGATTCAACTTTGAAGGCGAGTTATATAACTTGAACCCTTAAATATCATTATTGATTCCATTTCTTCATCATGTGTTGATTCCTTTTTCATTCACAATTTTCCTTTTGATTAATTGTTGAAATCACCATAAGAATCACAACAAATTTCGAAGGTTTGTAGTTTGAAGATGATGATGTCATCTTAGCACACACCTCAATTAATATATTGAGTAAACAGTTTGCAATGTTGATGACCAAACGGTCTCAAGACCATTTGAGGTTAAACGGTCTCAAGACCGTTTGAGGTTAAATAGTCTCAAGACCATGTGGGGTAAATTGCTGATATAGTTGGATGATGATCCAATGGTTCCAATTGATCTAATTAAAATAATTTCAAGAATGAATGATCCATTGGTTACAAACCCTAATCGGATTGAATGGTTGAAACCCTAAATTGATTGGGTTGATTTCTATGTTGAATGGCTTAAATGGTCTCAAGACTGATTGAGACCAAGTGGTCTCAAGACCATTTGGAGTTCAAGGGCTGTGATGGATGGTTGGAGATCCAAGGGTGGCAATTGATGTATTTTCAATGATCCCAATGTTGGATGGTTCAATGAGTGCAAACCCTAAAATTGATTGATTGGTTGGAGGAAACCCTAATTGATCCATTCAGTTTCAAGGTGGTTTGGACCAAACGGTCTTGAGACCGTTTGGGATCAAACAGTCTTCAGACTATTTGGTGGGAAAATGGTCTCAAATCGTTTGATGTTCAATTGGTTTCAATGAAGGGTTGTTCATTCGGTTTCAATGATAATTTGATCAAACGGTTTCAAAAGTTGAAAGCACCAAATGGTTTTGAAACCATTTAAGAGCAAACGGTTTGAACCCTAGATGCCCAAATGGTCTCAAGACCATTTGGAGGGAAAACGATCTCAAGACCATTTGGAGGGCAAACGGTCTCAAAATCATTTGAAGGTCAAGGAGGTCAAAACTATTTGAAGGTTCAAAAGTATCAAAACTGTTTGGAGATCTATTAGTCTCAAAGCTATGAAAGATTAATCAACCCTATGGTTGTTAATGATGGTTATCAAAGATAATTACAATGTTTGTACCTTTAAGGTACTAGGGTGATTAGTATCCTTAGATGGGTTAACCTTTGATGCTTATGGAAGCAATGCCTCAATACACTATGCTAACCCTACATGTATTCACTTGAATGAAGGGTTGACCTAATCTAATCGAGTTTGAAGTAATTAACATCCTAGAGAGGATGAGAGAGAGGAATCCATACATGTATGATAATCATGTAGTGGTTAAGCCTGAACACTTTCAACATGAGTAAAATATGTAGTTAGGGTATGGTCCTTGATAAAGAGATCATGAAACCCTAATTGAGAAGGTTGATGAGCCGTTACCCTAATTTAGGGCAATGATAGGTGTAACCCTATCCTAGGGTAATGATGTAACCCTATTCTAGAGTAATGATATGAGAAATCCCAATTCAGGGTAATATAATGAAAAACCCTAATTTAACAGGATGCTTCATGAAACCCTAAATTTGGGTCAAGTTACATGGAAACCTAATATGGGGAAAAGTTATAAGGAACCTTAATTCAAGATAGTGATGTGATGTGAAACCCTAATCAAGGGTGATGTCATGTGAAACCCTAATGCAGTGATGTCATGTGAAACCCTAATCAAGGCTGATGTCATGTGAAACCCTAATCAAGGGTGATGTCATGTGAAACCCTAATACAAAGATGTGATGTGAAACTCTAATCCAGGGTGATGCTATGTAATGCTATATGAAATCCTACCCTAATATAGGGTGAAGGTATGTGAAATCCTAATTTTGGATTATAGTGCATGAAACCCTAATGTTGGGTAATATGATGATAAACCATAACCCTAATTTTGGGTAATGGGATGAGTATCCCTAATTGACATGAATTTGGAAAACCCTAACCCTAATGAGTGAATAGTGATGTTACCATTACATTGTATAGTGGTGATATGTAATTGATATAACTGTTATCATGTGTACTAATCATGCAGGTATCATGAGATGTTGAACATAGCCAAGTATGAGCTATGGTGTTTTATTATTGAAATTGTTTTATGGGCCTTGTGAACCATAATATGATGTGTTGCCTAGTGAGAGGTAACAAGAAATTAATGGGCTTTAAGAGCCATGTGAGATGCTTGTATTGCAAGTATCATGTTTACCTTGGTCAGATGACCTGAAGGTATTAGTTACCTGATAAGTGGTAACAAGTGTTCTTTAATGAACTGAGGGTTTGAATACCCATATTACATAATCATGATGATGAGATGTTAAGGGATGAGAATGCCCCTGATGTGACAAGGGATTGAGATCCCAATGTTTTGTAAAGCTTTAAAAAGTACTTGATAGAAGTATTACTCATTCTTTGTAGAATTTGTTACAATAATTTATGTTTGAAAACCTAACTGATGCTAAAAGAATATGGTAATGTACTTAATTAATCAAGTGAAATCTTATTATGTAGATCCCTGGCCATAGATCCATCATCGTCAGTAGTTGGTGATGGTGAAATAGGTTTTCCTACGGGATCTCCTGAAGGGCATACTGTTGAGTATGTGGGGGTTATGGGTGCGAATATCCTTATTCCCTAATGGAGGAATTGATGTGAGATAAACATTAAATCTCTCAATACTTCATTATATATATGCCGAGATGGATGTATCACTAATCTCCCGATGCCAAGATAGATGTATCACACATCTCCCGATAATGTTAATGCCAGATCGATGTGAGATAAAGATGAAATCTCTCGACTGCGAAGAGAGTATAGCTGCCATTGTAACTCTATAGAGAAGTTGCCAGAATACCCTGGAAAGCTATTTAGAAGAGACACAAGATGTCCTACATTTTGTCCTCACACTGACTGAGGAGGATGAGGTCATGGGAATATGGCTCTTCCTTGACCTATGTATGGTACTGATTTCGATTTTGCAATGGTCGGTTGGAGTATGAGCGGTATACCTCATCTCCTCAGGGCTTAAGTATGATTGTAAAATGTAATCAGCCGTGTAGCGTATTTGCTTAAGGTTAAAACATGAGAATCAATGGCTAATGTTACCTTGCTTATCATATCATAGATGGATAACTGTCATACACGTTCTTCAATTCCTTATTGGATAAGTAACATGCTGCTTTATTAAATTATAATTGAAATTCTTTGAATAAGAATATTGCTCTAATCTGTTTAGGTATTGATTTATCTGCTATTGAATATATATGATACCTCTGCTCAGTTTTATTCTATTAAAATGCAATAATAATATTTCTGGCGAAGTGTTATATCTCTCGCTGGGAAAATTTTCAATAGTCTCACCCCCGTGGGATCCAATATTTTAGGTAGACGTAGAAGAAGAGGCAAAAATCGTATAACAGGGGAACAACAACAACAATGATAGCAACAGGGAAAACAATGACATTCCAGGTGGAGGCACTGGCTGTCATGTTTTGTATAGAGAGTCCTATGTGTCATCTCTGTACTCTCAGGTCCTCAGAGTTAGTAGTTAGTACCTTTAATGAATCAATTTGAGATTTTGGATTGATTTCTTGAGGTTCTTATGATGCCTGTGTATAGTTTTAACAGAGCAGTTGATGTTTTTAATCCTTGAGAAGGGATGATACATGACATGTACTTATGAACCAGGATGTAAATAAAGTACATTGGTTCTTGATAAAAGAGTTTTCCTATGTTTAGATCTCTTTGTAAATGGTTTTAATTTTTAGTGATTTTCAGTAATCCTCTGCTAATGATCATTTCCGCTTAGTCAATGACGTAGCATTTATCATTATCCGATGTTTTGGGATTTGTCGCCACATCCTTCGTAGTTTATTCTAGGTGTTTACTTATGTAAAAAACCAATGGTCTTACTTTTTAAACATCCAATGGTTCTGGGTGACATTGTGGTATGGTGATATGGGTTAAATGATGATACAAAAAATGGAGGGTTACCCTTAATAAGGTAGTCTTACCTATTCACTCATATGAATAGAAGGGATGATAATCATATTGTGTTGATATGTAACCGTAAATAGGTATAGCTTGTTATAACAAGATTTTATATAACTAAATGATGGTAATTGGGTATGAACAATCCTTGAATGACTAATGCAATCATTGAGTACTCCGTTACTATTGTTGAAACCTTAGTACGCTATAACCTGATGGTTACACCTTGATTTATGTGTGGGTTCATACTTGAGAATAGTATGGAATGTGATGGTGATGCTTCACCTTATGCATCCATGATCCAATGAGGATGCCGTGAGTAAGGGTTTGGGTATAAGTGTTGATTAGTAACATTGATATAATTTATCATGTTGAACCTAACTCTAATGCAAATAGATAAAGATGAGTATTCATGTTTAACATTCTTATATGATGGAATGATGGTGGAATAACCTCCTTAACATGATCATAACCTTAATGTGTTAATTGGTGGTTATCATAGCCATATGGTTGATACTTTCTTATGCTAAACTTGTGCATTATGAATATGATGAGTGTTAATCATATCTACATTCCTTGCATGTTTATGTAATAAAGGAATGTTCTTAATGTTGATATAAACCTGCTATGATTGTTTATGAATATCTCCAAACTCATTAATTCAATATTGTGCTGATCTGGTGTATTATATGTAAGTGATGTTGTCTAGCCTTATTATAAGTCATGCAAAGATAATGATGATCTTGCAGGGAATAGTATGATGGTCTTAATAACTTTTGGGCATCGTTGAGCCCTGAATGAGGTGTAATCCTCTTGTGTTGATAAGGGTTGATACTTTGTGATATTGTGAAAAGGATTTATATCCTGTGATAGTATGATGGTCTTAATGACCTTTGGGGATGGTTGAGCCCTAAATGAGGTGTAATCCTCTTATGTTGATAAGGGTTGATACCATGTGATATTATGAAAAAGATTATTATCTTATGATAGTACGATGACTAGTGTGGTCTCATGAACGGCAAGTGAATAGTACCATGTGATGATGAGATGATAAATTATTTTTCACATGTTTTATATCTTTTGAAAGTTGTGATATTTATATGATTTCTAGAAGTGAATCAGGGTTTGTATGTCCACTTGTTTGATGCAACCTTAATTCACCAAATTGGCATAACTAATCAAGTGCAACTCTAATCATGTAGTGCCCTATGCCATAGATCCATATGAGTGTCAGAACTTTCCAGATAGTGAAATGAGTATTCCTATGGGAAACTCAGAGCACATACTGTTGAGTATGTGGGGGTGGCAAGTTGAGGATATATCCTTATCATCCACATTGGAGATTGTGGAGGTTGGCTATGGTCATGCCTCACACATCTGTTGTGATTGAGAATGGCTGCGGTCGTGTCTCAGTGATTATATATGTGATAAGATTGGAGGACAACTGTGGTTGTACCTCGGATAATAGAGTATGAGTACTCACCTCCTTTCACTAGTGCCATGAGGACATGCTAGGCTGTTAGCAGCTTGACCTTATGTGTCGCTGTGACGATCCCGCACTGACCGGGGGCAGAGAAGATCTTAGGAGTCTGACTCTTCCTAGATCTTGTATGGCATTGATTTCAACTTAGTAGTGGTCAATTGGATTTTGAGTGGTATCCTCGATTTCCTCATGGCATAATAAAAGATGTAAGACAACCGTGTAGCATATCTGTTTAAGGTTATACATAATGCTTCATATTGGATGAAAACCCTTGTTTGCTTTCTTTTCACTAAGAGCATGTATAGTACAATAAGAGATAATAGACATGCTTATGTTGTAGTTGTGCTCATGTCATAAACATGCTTATGTTGTCACACATACTGAAACTTATGGTTAAGATGTTGTTGCTAGCTATGTTTAATATTGCTAGCCATGCCTTTGTAACTAGAGATGCATGTACTGCTAATTGTGCTTATCTAGATAGTTGTGCTTATGTTGTTAGCACTTCTTATGATGTTTATATGTTCAACCAATTAGACATGCTCATTTTGTTAGATATGCTATGTTACTAGACTTTCTCATGATGCTAGATATGCATATGCTACTGAATTGCTTATATCGGCAACAAGATAAAGGATGATAGTCTGGCTAATGATGATAGTTATTATCTGCTCCTTTATGTATTTTGTTAATCATCAATACTACTGATATTATTTGTTGTATATGACTAAACTACTTAACTATTTAATTACTTGAAAATGTTGTAATCAATAAACATATTTGGAGGTTATATCTCCTGTTGGGACATGGGTCTCACCCTTGTGGTTCGCCACATTTTTTTAGGTAATCGGAAGTAACGAAAACAAACATGTGGAAGAAAAGAGGAGTTATATTAATGAATCTTTGAGAAATTTGATTAGATGTCTAGCGTGTCCTAGAGTCATCCATGTACTCTCAGGTCCAGACGAGAAAAAGTTTGTATATGATGTTTTGAAAGAATCAAAGTTTTGGTTAGCATATTTATGCTTGTTTGTGTGGCATATATGAATATTGTTCTCCTGTGTATATATGTGGTGGCTAAGATGAGATAACAATTTGTATCAAATTCTTGGCATAGTATGGATATAAGAAAGATTTTGGGCTCTTATGCAAATGTTTCTGAGCAGGTGTTGACATTGGAATCGATTTTAATGTACCCATATTTTTGGGTATGTGATTAATTAGTGATTGATTGTGTTTTATGTTTTGAGTATCTCGTTTTGTGTAATAGGTTCTCACAAGTTGGTATCAGAGCTTTAGGTTCATCTAGTCTATAGGGACACTAGGACTTAGACTAGGATGATGTGAAAATTAGGAATATGACATAACAATATGGTGCATACTGCCTAATCTCAGTATTTGGGTGCCTTGGCCAAGTATTCAATTATTAAAGAAAGGTAAGTATGTAACTCTTAGATTGTTATCTTTCTTATTACTTTGATCAAGCAGTCATTTTGAGACAATCTAAAGAGCATAACGAATAAGAAATCATGGTGTGAATATGTCAATCCTACCTTAAAGAAGATGAGAATTACATCATTATCTATCAAAACTTGAATGTTTGGTAAATATAAGAGAGAGATACAACACCATGAAATCTAAATCTGAATACAAATAAGGAAAAGAGGAGTTCTTGAAGATGTGATTCAAGAAGATAATTAAGTAAAAGATAGACAATTCTATGCTTATAAAGTGATTCAAGGTGTGAAATCCACATAAGATGGAGAGAACTCCAATGATAAGTATAAAATGAGAAGATAAATGAAAACAATGACAAAGGGATAAGGTGGAACCTAAGTTAATCTCAGACCAACCTATGTGTGTAAGAAAGTGTTAATGTAAAATAAGCATGGCGTTTGAAAGAAATTAAGACAGATGATCCATGTTTAATGAAGAAAATGTGGAATATGATGATTTATTTATTGATAAGTGGTTAAAAAACATAATAAATTAAGAGAACATACCCAAGTGGGATAAATAGTCATAAAGGAAGGAGTAATGAGATATGTTAATCATGATGATTCATATGCTAATGGCAAGGAACCCAAAATGAAAAAGGTAAAATGATACATAAGAAGTTGTAACTTGCATAATGAAAATATAATTGGTTACCTTTTTGCTAGTGACCCTTGAACAATGTTGCTATGATGTAGAGAGTGTGTTTCCCTTTGTGTCTTTCCTTTCTAGGGCACAACTTTCAAGTAGATCATTTCCACTTGGTATGTGTGGATTTGTTGTAAACATGAGGGTGGATAGCTTATTATAGCATAAGGTTGCTTGGACTATGGTTCTAAGATCATAATGTTTGTGATGATTTTTATTTTGAGCTTTCCAATAATTAGGAAGACTCCTCTTATATGTCTTGATATTTGTTATGTTGGTAAAAGTGGATGAGATAATGAGGTGAGTTCCTTATAGCACATGAGGTGGATACCAAGATAATGAATCCTAATATCCAAGATGTATCAACAGTATGAGAAATATGTGAAGGTTGGAAATGTTTATAAAATGAACATTCCAAGTGTTCCTCCCCCTTAGAGAGAGAGAGAGAGTTGATGATGACCCTCTAAATGTTGTTTGGAAGGAAAAACAAAAGTGATTCTATAATGTTGTGTATGGTTCTGTGATAGCTGGTCAAGACCACTATCAAGGATAGATGGTTTGTTGGTCAATAGATATGTGATACCATGTTCCTTTAAGATAAACCTATGATCAAATATCAATGCATAAGAGTTAGATTGGATGACATAATTCACTTTACCATGATGAGTTTATGGTTATGTCCTTTAGACTAACCAATGTATAAATAGAATTTATGAATAGGAGGAACAAAGTGTTCCAGTCATGTCATACATGTTATATCAAGCTTTAAATGATCACATGTCAAAGTATTTCAAATATGGTAAAAAATATGATCAATATTTATTCAAAAATCTTAGGATTGCCGAAGTAGCAATAGCTATGAGAACAAGTTGAATAAGAGTGAGATGGGGTTGATTAAATTTCTTTATGGGATCATGATATGTCTTCTAAGTAGGTTGTGTAAATCCTAGTAAGGTGAAGATAATGTTGTTGCTTCACCCCTAACAAGGTTGAATAGGAATGATGTTTCCTTATGCAGAATGACAGCTTCCAGTGTCATCATTTCTTTTGTACTGAAAAAGAACTGACAAGAGTTCTAGTGTCAGTGTATTAAAAAAAAGGGATGGATGCATTGCTTCTTTTTTTATGCTTCAAGGAATGGTATGGGACACATGGCATGATTGGTAAAAGGCTAGCAAGTATGACTTTTGATTAATGTGTTGATACAATAGATATAATTTTAGGATGATAGCTAGAATTTAAAGTTTAACATTACTACTAGAGTTGTACAGATGACACAACAAGTTTCTACATTCCATATTGAGAATGTCTTCTTAGGTGGGGGTTTTTGTGCTGACCCAAGATGAGATATGTATGAATGATGTGACATCACCATGATATGAAAGTAACCATGTGAATGTAATCTAATGAGGTGCAAAGGAAGTACACATCTTTGTTTACCTTGGATTTCGGGGGTAAAATTCTTGTTAGGAGTTTATAGTTGTAAGGTCCCTAAACTTGCTTAATGAGTGGAATGAGCTTTGGTATCATAATTTAATCCTTATAACCCCAATATAACCTTGTGATATGATTTTAAATCATAATATAAGCTTATGTTTCAAATTTGGTCCAATTTGGACATTGTTTGAGCAAGTTATGTAATTTTATGCACATTTTGGACTTTTATGTAATTTACCCAATTGAGAGGTTTTATTTGTATTTATCACTTGAATTATGTTCTTTGTATATTCTCTCATCATTATTGAGATTTTTGAGCCATGGTACGCCTATTTAAACCTTAGTTTGAAGGTGTTTTCTCCAAGGGTATTTTACGGTTTACCCCTTCACGGATGAGCTACCTTTAGTAGCTATCAACTAATGAATTATTTGATTGGCTGGTAAATTTGACAAAGGAAAGCTAAGAAGGTCTATACACATGGTGGGGGAGCTTCTTTTGTGTGTGCTTGTATATTATTAATAAATTAAGGCCATGGACACTTGGATAGATACTAGAACTTCAACCTTTTCTTTTTCTTTATCTTAAAGTTTCATATACTTATCCCGAAGCACCAAAATGATCCATTTTCTCTCCACCCCTTCCCTCCTTCTACCAACCTCTTTCTCCCTATGTGCTTCTGCAAATTTTTCTATCCAAGGAAAAAGAAAGTGGGGATCTTCTTGGAAAAAGGATCTAGGGTTGCAATTGACTTCATTTTAGGGTTGAAAAAGCTTCTTTCTAGTGATCTTGGCCTAAAAGAGTAAGAATTCCCTTATTTACTCTGTCTATTTCTTTTTTATCCTTCCTATTATCTTTCTCCAAGTCTTAAACTTGTTGTTCCATGGTAGAAATTGCTCTAAAGCTCTAAAACCCTACCTTTCTTGCTCCTTATGCTTAGGGTTTGCTCATTAGATGAAGAAAGGTACTAGATGGATGAAATCATAGCTTATTCTTGCATTTTCAACCCTACATGCTCGAGATTTCTTTTTTGTGGGGTTTCATCTTCTCATTAGAGGAAAGTTTTATAACTTGATCCATGTTTATTGCTTACCATAAGCTTTCTAGATCATGTTCTTGCTTGAAAGTGATGATCCATGCACTAAAAAGCTATGCTTGACTTGGATTTTGATTTTTATAATGTTCCGTGTTCTGATTTCAGTTATATATGAATATATGATCATTTGTATGTTATTTATAAGGTATAATATGACTTGTATCAGGTTGGTTTGACAACCTATGGTGCTAAGCACCTATCAACCAATGGTCAATTTTAGGGTTTTGAGCTGATTTCTTCTATAAACCCATGACCCGATGATGGTCCCATTGCAACAACCCTATGGTGTTGTCTTCATGACAAATGATGGTGGTGATAAAAGGTGTCATATGATGGTGACAACCTATGGTCACCCCCTTAGGTCAGGTTTTTTATCAATTAGAAGTTTAATGATCAACCATTAAGTACCCAAATAATGTTATCAATCAATGATGACATTAGCTTAATATTTGATGTTGATTAATGAATATAGTGCTGATCTAACAACCTATGGTGACTTAATGGTCAGTAATGATGGTGGATCTGATCTACAAAACCTATGGTGAGTTAATCATATAGTTGTAGCATCAATTAAGCCTTAGATCAATGGCTTCTTGGGTCACTTGATGCAATGGTCGAACCTATACTATAATTGATGGCTTTAAGATATGAACTTGACCCAATGGTCAAGATCTAATGTTTATTCCTCCAATAAAGTGGAATGATGGATAATCTAATATTTTGGTCCTAATAATTTGATTTATATGGTTTCCTTTATATGATCAACTAAAGGATCTTACTTGTTGACAATGGATGGCTTGTTTTAACTGAACAGTTGATTGTAGGTTTTACCCTACTCTCAATGGAACTTTTTGTGTTGTTAATCAAGGGATGTCTAGGGTTAGATGGTGACTTTTTCTAGAGAATAAATAAATGACTTACTTGGTGGTTTATCCAAGGTGTTTACTTATGTAAACAACCAATGGTCTTACCTTTTAAACGTCCAATGGTTCTGGGTGACATTGTGGTATGGTGATATGGGTTGAATGATGATGGAACAAATGGAGGGTTACCCTTGATAAGGTAGTCTTACCTATTCACTCATATGAATAGAATGGATGATAATCATATTGTGTTGATATGTAATCGTAAATAGGTATAGCTTGTTATACCTAGCTTTAATATAACTAAATGATGGTAATTGAGTATGAATAGTCCTTGAATGACTAATGCAATCATGGAGTACTCTGTTACTGTTGTTGAAACCCTAATATGCTATAACTCGATGGTTACACCTTGACTTATGTGTGGGTTCATACTTGATAATAGTGTGGAATGTGATGGTGATGCTTCACCTTATGCATCCATTATCCAATGGGGATGTCGTGAGTTAGGGTTTGGGTATAAGTGTTGATTAATAACATTGATATAATTTATCATGTTGAACCTAACTCTTATGCAAATAGATAAAGATGAGTATTCATGTTCAACATTCTTATATGATGGAATGATGGTGGAATAATCTCCTTAACATGATCATAACCTTAATGTGTTAATTGGTTGTTATCATAGCCACATGGTTGATATTTTATTATGCTAAACATGTGCATTATGAATATGATGAGTGTTAATCATATCTAGATTCCTTGCATGTTGATGTAATAAAGGAATGTTCTTAATGTTAATATAACCCTACTATGACTGTTTATGAATATCTCCTTGCTCATTAATGCAATATTGTGCTGATCTTGTGTACTATATGTAAGTGATGTTTTCGAGCCTTGTTATAAGGCATGCAAAGATAATGATGATCTTGTAGGGAATAGTATGATGGTCTTAATGACTTTTGGGCATGGTTGAGACCTGGATGAGGTGTAATCCTCTTGTGTTGATAAGGGTTGATACCCTATGATATTGTGAAAAGGATTTATATCCTGTGATAGTATGATGGTCTTAATGACCTTTGGGCATGGTTTTTCCCTGAATGAGGTGTAATCCTCTTATGTTGATAAGGGTTGATACCCTATGATATTGTGAAAAAGATTATTATATTATGATAGTATGATGACTAGTGTGGTCTTATGAATGGCAAGTGAATAATACCATGTGATGATGAGATGGGAAATTATGTTTCACACATTTTATATCTTTTAAAAGTTGTGATATTTATATGCTTGCTAGAAGTGAATCTGGGTTTGTATGTCCACTTGTTTGATGCAGCCTTAATTCACCCAATTAGCATAACTAATCAAGTGCAACTCTAGTCATGTAGTGCCCTGTGCCATAGATACATTTGAGTGTCAGAACTTGCCATATGGTGAAATGAGTATTCCTAAGGGAAACTAGGAGCACATATTGTTAAGTATGTGGGGGTGGCAAGTTGAGGATATATCCTTGTCATCCACAATGCAGATTGTGGAGGTTGGCTATGGTCATGCCTCATACATCTGATGTGATTGAGAATGGTTGTGGTCGTGTCTCGATGAATATCTATGAAAAAAGATTGGAGGACAACTACGGTTGTACCTCGGATGGTAGGGTATGCATACCCACCTCCTTTCACTAGTGCCGTGACTTGTACTAAGGATAGACTAGGCTGTTAGCAGCTTGACCTTATGTGTCACTGTGGCAGACCCGTACTGACCGATGGCGGAGAAGATCTTAGGAGTCTGACTCTTCCTAGATCTTGTATGGCACTGATTCGACTTAGCAGTGGTCAATTGTATTTTGAGTGGTATCCTCAATTTCCTCAGGGCATAATAAAAGATGTAAGACATCCATGTAGCGTATCTGTTTAGGGTTATACACAACACTTCATATTGGATGAAAACCCTTGTTTGCTTTCTTTTCATTGAGATCATGTATAGCATAATAAGAGATAATAGATATGCTTATCTTGTAGTTATGCTCATGTCGTAAACATGCTTATGTTGTCACATATACTGACACTGATGGTTAAGATGTTGTTGCTAGTTATGTTTAATATTGCTAGCCATGCCTTTGTAACTAGAGATTCATATATTGCTAATCGTGCTTTTCCAGATAGTTGTGCTTATGTTGTTAGCACTTCTTATGATGTTGATATGTTCAACCAATTAGACATACTCATGTTGTTAGATATGCTATGTTACTAGACTTGCTCATGATGCTAGATATGCATATGCCACTAAATTGCTTATATTGGCAACACGATAAAGGATGATAGTCTGGCTAATGATGATAGTTATTATCTGCTCCTTTATGTATTTTGTTAATCATCAATACTACTGATCTTATTTGTTATATCTGACTAAACTGCTTAACTATTTAATTACTTAAAAATGTTGTAATCAATAAACGTTGTTGGAGGTTATATCTCTTGCTGGGACATGGTTCTCACCCTTGTGTTTCTCCACATTTTTTTAGGTAATCAGAAGTGACAAAAACAAACATGTGGCAGAAAAGAGGAGCTATAGTAATGAATCTTTGAGAAAGTTGATTAAATGTCTAATGTGTCCTAGATTCATCCCTAAACTCTTAGGTTGGGGCAAGAAAAAGTTTGTATATGATATTTCAAATGAATCAAACTTTTGTTAGCTTATTAATGCTTGTTTGTATGGCATATATGAATACTTTTCTCCTGTGTATATATGTGGTGGCTAAGATGATAGAATAATTTGTATCAAATTCTTTTCATAGTATGTATATAAGAAAGATTTTGGACTCTTATGCAAATGTTTCAGAGCGGGTGCTGACATTGAAATCGGTTTTAATTTACCCATATTTTTGGGTATGTGATTAATTAGTTATTGATTGTGTTTTATGTTTTGAGTAATCTCATTTAGTGTAACGAGTTCTCACAATATAACTGACACTCCACTCTCTTTTGTGATTTCATCCTTACTCATAATCTTTTAGATATACATATTAGTAATGGTATATGGACTTGGCACAGAGGTCGACACAATGTCAGGTTTTACCGTTTCCTTTGCAACAACCTTTGGGCTCAAAAACACCCCCTCGCCAATGCACAAATTATGACATCTAGCCTCTCTAATCACATACCCATTCTTTGAGAGACCCAACATCAATCTTGGGGTC
Source organism: Alisma plantago-aquatica (assembly GCA_963693085.1). Taxonomy (NCBI): domain Eukaryota; kingdom Viridiplantae; phylum Streptophyta; class Magnoliopsida; order Alismatales; family Alismataceae; genus Alisma; species Alisma plantago-aquatica. The sequence continues at coordinate 501,513,956 of OY856413.1, forward strand.
CCAAACCATTCTACTTTGAGCATTTTTGGACCTAACATCAGACATTCATATATATGGTTTTGAGAGAATCGAATTCCAATAGACCTACCTCTAACATGGGATTCATCATACCTAAAAAGCTTAAACCTCTCAAATCGACCCTCAAGATATGGAGCAAAAATAACTTTGGATCACTCACTAGCACCATTAGGCATAAAGAACAACTTCTTTTGGCGGTCCTCAAGCAACCTATGATCGAGGATGATACACAAAACCTTCGGGATGAACTCTATCAGTTACATTCCTACGAGAAAACACACTACAGGAAATGTAACTTTTTGTGAAGGATGATTCCTTCACAAATGTACAATAATTCCTTCAATAAAAAATTCGGTTGAAGGCCATTCCTTCACAAAACGTCCTACTCTAAAAGCCTCTTCACAAATACTTTGATGAGAGACTCTAGCCTTCACAAATACTATTTTGAAGGACTATTTGACCTTCACAAAAAGACTTCCCATGCCTCCCAAATACATTTTTGAAGGCTAATTTCACAACTTTCAATGAGGTTCTAGGGCCTTCACAAATACTTTTTTTGAAGGATTATTTGACCTTCAAAAAATAATTCCCAAGCCTCCCAAATACATTTGTGAAGGCTAATTTCACAACTTTCAATGAGGTTCTAGGGCCTTCATAAATATACTTATTTTATCATGAATTACAATTGTGATCTATATTTTTGTGGTTTCTATCAGGCACAAAGAATATTTTAATAAACTAATTTAGTTAATAAGACACAACAACCATAATAAATCACTCTTTTGAAACATTCCTTTTTATTTCACAGAGAAAAATTGTTCATTACATAGGGGAGGACATCGGCCTTTTCCCTTTAATCGATACAAATTTCAATGTAACTATATATCGACATTTTGACTTTATCACTCATTTAGCCAATGACCAACTTTGATAATGTTGAGAGAAAGCTTGGACATCAGGCCTCTCTCCAGCATAGAGTTCATGCTCCACTACGATGTCAATTTGGTGGCATGCACCTCTTTTTCCTGTGTGACAAATGCTTGCAACTTGAAGTGTAAGGGTGAAGAGGATTGCTGAAGGTGTGAAATGGGCATTAACATTGAAAGGCCTTGTGCTTTCTTCACTGCGTAGATCAACTGGATTCTTTGTAGGTGTGTGGTCGTGCTATTTTTGGAAGATGCTATTTCCTAAAAAATTCTTAGCATTGGAGTCATGCTTGATCCTCCAGCAATTAGGACCAAACTATCATAGCTGAAATGCCACCAAGTTATACGTAAGCTCAAAATAATCTATCAAATAAAAACCACATTATCATAGTTAACTTACTCATTTAGAATTTTTAAAATATGTTCATTAATTGATAGCGTTACACTTAGAATTCATAATCATAGTTCAAATAATCAAGTTTTATTGCATGTTCTGTACAAGATATACATACCTCAGGAAGAGATTTGTCAAAGGTCCATATGGTTGGCACCTTTATGAACATCATGCTGGTTGCAGTGTACCTCAAACCTGCAATCAGAGATATCAACTTCCAATGAATAAATTTGACAATGAAACCTTTTAAATCAGCATGCTCAATTACATACTTGGGTACTTTGCAAGAGTGAGCTGCACTGCTCTACATGGCAGCAGCCGGGCAGACATCAAGCTGGCTATGTGAAGAGAATTCCACTAAGGCATAAAAATTGAGTAGAAAAGGTTTTCAATATATCTTGAGGTGTTAAATCTTTCTCTTTATTAAGGCTGGCTTCAGCTGTGGTATCTTTTGGTAGAACACGAACATCTCTGCCCCTCCCTCTCCCTCTGCCACTGGCTCTAGCTGGTGCCGTCTTAACTGCACATACTTTGTTGCTTTGAGGTAGACGATAATAACTTCTCTGGTTCTGTAACAAATATTATTAGAAACATGTCAACCAATGGAAGATTATCAATAGCAATTTAGTAGGCTGAACAATCTATGAAGAGCTGCAAAGAACATCACAACACCACTATAGCTCAAAGAAATAAAAGAGACTGACCTTTATTATAGAATAAAAAAAGAGAAAGAGGTGTATCTAAATTTACTTGGGGATAGCTCATTATAAGATATCTGCACTCAATACATCTCAATGAGGATATGATATAAAACTGAGTTGAATAGGAAAAAAGGATCCATGTAGATAAAACCCAACATGGCTGGGACTGAGCCTTAGATTTTTTATGATAACTACATCCCATCCTCACCCTTTTAGTTGTTTAATTTTTCATGTCGTTCTGAACCAAAGAACGTGAAAGGTAGATGTGTAGTATGTGTGTTCTTAATTTACAATCTTGCTGAAGCTCCTTCACTTCTGTGCATTATTGCATCATTACGATGTATGAATTGTTATTGATTTAAAATGAACATCTAAACGTCTAAGAAATGGTGACATCTATGCTGAAAGGTATCAACTATAGTATGAATTATTAACCAGTCACTAGGAGAGTTTGAATTATGTGCCAACTGTTGTATAAGCTATTAGTATCACCCAATCACAGCAGAATTTGAATTATGTGCCTGCTTAATGCTTATCGTTTCTCCAGCCAACTGCCTGTGCAAGTAGTAAGTGCCTATTCCCACTCACTTTTGCCAACTAAACGTTTGAAATAATTTACATATATCTTTCTACAATGAAGTATGCACTGAGGGTGAACTGCAGATTATGAGACCAATTAACTCTTTAAAGAAAACTTAAGGAACATATATAAGATATTTTCAACGGTTAGAAGCATATTTCAGCATGCTATGTATTTTTATTATCAGTGGTTGATAGGTGTCTCTATGAAAGTTCATCACAGCCATCGCATGTAGAAGGACTGGGATCACAAGTACACAACTTTTATTTCTGGTCTCACCTTTCAATATTCTAACTTCGTAGAATAATAATGATCTTCAAGTATGGCAATAATATAAACACAGAATTATGATTATAGGAGATCACGATTTTGTACCATGAATGTGCGATACGGGGTGGCATTTGATAAAACATTTGAAGCATGCACCTCAGTTCCATCATCTAGAACAACCTAGATGGAAACAACAAGTAATCCTGATTACAAATAGCATAGCAGGAGACTAGAGTATGCCCGACTGCAGGTGGATTGTTTGGGCATGAAATGACCTTGTGTGACTCATCAAAAGCCTTGGATGAAGGCTCTCTGAAGAAGACGATGAAAAGGATTTGGGTTTCGAATACCAAAAACAGTGATGAAGAGAGTGAAGTATTCGTTGATGCTGTTGAAGATCAGCCGGTCACTGAGATGATAGCAAGTCCACTTTTGCTAGCTTTTTACACCTACTAGAAGGCTTGCAGAATTGATCCAAGATTCTGTTTTTTACTCTTTCTTGTACCATAACCGGGGTTTTCATTGCATTTACTGTGTAGTTTTCCTAATGCAATGTTAGTGCTTTGACAAACAAAAAATTTTATCATGTAAAGTCTTCCTCAAACTTGTGATTGCCTTGATTAGCAACCTACGTCCCCCCCTTGGGTTATATACAAATTGTAAAAATGTGTGGAGATATATTTGATGGTAAATGTTTACGTGCTACATCTAAAATTATTTCTTCCCCATTTACTCAATTTCATATTTCTACTAAATGTTTCAATTTGTTGGTTCTAGTAGTAATGCGTTGGGAACATTTTAACATTCTTTTTTGATTAATTTGATAAAGCATCATGCCTAAAGATAACAAAATGAGATATAAAATTTAATGGATCTTTAAGATATTCAATAGTTTACGAGAAATCATCATAAGTTGTGCTCAATGTTTGTTCATGGTGATGTTATTTGGAGCTTAATGTCATAGTTTTCCTACTATTATTCTTCATTGTTGTTTCTCTAGTCTGTATCTCTTCCTTTCTTCAGTACCCCCACCCACCCCCGGCGCCCCCTCTCCATTTTGTAGAGAAAACACAATCTGAATTTCAAGTATGTAGTTGTCTTATTCAGTTAAAGTTAGGTTTTTGCTTCTGGAACCATGTCTGCATAATTTAATTCTAAATGAAGGCCACTCTCGTAGAGTGTGAATTTTTTGTCATTCTATTTATACTGTTTTTGGTACTAAACAGAATCATAATGTAACTGTGATATTTTATACGATTCAGAAACTCTATTTGAATGCTAAGACACAATATAACTTTGATGCTTTGTTTCAGAAGGGATTTTTAAGTTTACCAAACAATGTTATATATATCTCATAAACTTACACTTCTTTAAGCAACAAATTTCACCACCACCGAAATATCACAAAGCATGCCTTCACCAAAAAGAGTTATACTGCTCTTGCAGTGGTTACTAAAAGTTCACATGCAAGTCCCAACTTTGAAGATATAATACATGTTAAACCATAAATTAGCCATGTTCGTCACTGGAATAGAGTTTCGTCAGGAACATGTCATTGCACATTATTTCTTACGATTAAAAAGAAGTCAAATATGAAAAGTGTGATGACACCGAATCAGAAGTGATTCCGTCTATCTTACCAAGGATAAAAATGGGAAACAGATTGAAAAATGACATAATAGAAATCCCCATCAAATCACCTTAGTCCAACCGCAGTCCAAAATATATAACTAAGAATTTGTACGCTTAAGTTGGTAAAATCTATGGAAAAAGTGTCACCAACTATTTGGGGATGATTCCAACCGTATATGTGTGTGTTAATATGATTGTTTATTTTTAATGTGTGCATGTGTGATTTTTCCTACAAGGGTGTACTACATTGTTGATTAGACCATGGTGCTAGTTTTAAGGTCAGAGTTCCTACTAGGTTCATATTTAATGCATTTTTTTAAACTAGTGCTATGTCGAGTCTCGAAGGGATTATAGGATTATATAGGGAAGAAATCTAAGAGAGTTCTTTTCCAATTAGGCATATCACTCATAATCGAAAAAATGATAGAACAAAATCATTTCATGGTTCCAAATATTGAAAAAGGCATCGTCCATATGTATAGTATGAGGAAAACAAAAGGAAAGAAGGTTTGGTGTAAAACAAAAATTAACATAAAATATCAACATATAGTTAGCTGTCAGTTTGAACTATTGATTGTTTAAGAAACCGTTGGTGACGTTTGCTTCCTGTCAACTTGAAAGACGCCAAAGAATGGATTCAAGCCAACCACATCCGGGACAATACCGATTTTTCTTTCTCCTGCCTATGCCTAGCTGCTATGTGTTACTGTCTATGGCAGGAGAGGAACACAAGAGTACACAATAAAGAGGAGAAAAATGAACTTAATATGGTTGATACCATTGCAAGGAACTTAAGGTGGTTCATTAAAGCCAAGAAGAACACTTTTTGTAACGTAAATTTCTACTGGGATTTTTTTACTTAACCCAGTAGTGTGTTTTTAGTCGGGTTTGTTCTCAGGCGCCCTGTTTTGTACAGTATAGCCTAGTTATACTTAACCCTTTTGGCAATACATTTACCTATTTCTAAAAAAAAAAACTTCTGAAACATGGGTTTTTTGTTGGAAAATATGAGCTTTAGGCCATAATATACTACAAAAAAATATACACCACTGAGTCTACACACTTTTTCACTCGAGATACACCTACAAATACACCATATGCATTTTATACAAATTACATGATAAAAATAGCAGACTACATTACAAAATATTTGATAGTTAGAGCTTGTTTTTAGGCCTTTATTGATTTGATTGGGAACACCCCTACTTTTTGTACTTTATCCTTCAAATAATCAAGTAATTGTTTATTTCCATATATTTTAGTTTATCCTAATGCATTGCTTATGGCTGATGATACCGAACCCATTCCTCCTTCAACATATCTACAGAAAGACATATTTACTGGTGTTAGTACAAAGAAGAACTATAAATTCAACTTTACTGGTGTTAGTAAACCTTTCTGATCTATTAAATATCTATTAATTCAACTTTAATAGAATTTTGTTTATTTTGAACCATCCGATCGGGTTAGCAGGAAGATTACCCATGTCCTGAGTTATTCTAGGATAGGGAAATTCATGTGGCTGCACTGGTGAAACTACAGTCAGAGCTATTAAATGGCATGGCTATCATCTATAATCTCCTGATAGACCATGAGGACCAGCTATGTTGTTTGAAACTACTACTTCTAGATTTCTTCCCCTTATTACGAGATCCTCCCCAGATTTCTTATAACATCGCACATCAGACGATCTATAATTTGTGACGTAGTAGTGATGCTATTCAAAACCCCTAATCCTTCCTCTACCTGGTCCCTCTACCAGAAATTCCATCATTCCTCCACAACATTTTTTTTGGCCCATCTTAAATAATGCTAACCATCTCTGTACTTTCCTTAAACATACTGGCAATGAATAAACCCCTCAGTTTCTCCCTAGAAACTGAGTTAGAAACTGAGTGCTCCCTAATCCCAACTTTATAACTCTGACCATAGGCTTTATTCTCTTTACTCCAACCGCTCCAGTCTAATCCCTTCCACCAGTAGCTTTCCTCAAAGTTTCCAGAGCTTCACTAATGGCATTGGTGGCTCACGTTGATTTGTGGTGATGTCCCCAACACCACAAAATGCCGCTTACCAGAGAAGGGGGTGTTGATGGAACTTCAGAGTGACCCACGACATGAAAATTACTTGATCCTCTCCATTACCTATTACCGACTTTTTTTCTTCATCTTCCTCTGAATTTTTTAGAGGATGGGAGTGTGTTTTATGGGTACCTTGGCTTGATCTCATCCCCCGTGGAAGCATTGTGTCTTGGTGTAGTGAGGTGATATGTACGTCTCTAAAAGTTTGTAGTGATGATGATATTAGATCTGTAAATCAGTAAATATGATATACCGAGATAATTGAAAAGGTTACAAAACCTCTGTTCATATAGATAAGAGGGGACGACTTATTACAGAGGCAAGCAATATCGGATAAAACTATAGAATAAAAGAAAATAGAAAACACAAAACATAGCATGACATAACACAAAATAGATTTTTTTTCTCTGGTTCAGAATATAAAGATAAATTGATATGCATATGAAATGTAGAGCTGAAGTCATTGACCTACCAAAAATCACCTTAGTGGGACATCAACAGAGTAGAATCAGTTGCAAAGAGACAACAATGGAAATCGTTGTGGTGCCTTCCCTCCCCAGCTCAAGTCATTACAGTAAGTCACCTTGCATTGGAAGTAGGTTGGCCCATGTGAGCGAGGCCAGAAAAGCTACCCCCACCCCAGCCCCACCCCCACCTGCACCCGCACCACCACCCCCACCCCCAACATACACACACATCCCAAATGAAAACAAGTCATCAGAGAAGAGTGTCACCTTACATTGGAAGTAGGTTGGCACATGTGAGCGAGGGGCGGAGAAGCTCGGTTTCGCGAAGTCTATTAAGTTGAACATAAGCTGTAAGTATCGATCTTCCTACCTCATTGATCACATGTAGACATCCACCATGAACAATCAAATTCCCTTTCTAATATTGACTCTAACTTATTTGTACTTTATAGAGCCTGATATCTAGCATATGCAACACAACAACACCAAAAGTGTACAAGAAAATATAATCTGAAAGATTATAAATAGGATTGAGATTATAAGACAACAAAAGTTTGCACAGTAGGTAGAAATCACTATTGAGATTCTGCACTCATATTTTCAACTTAGAAATAATAGATCATACCATTATAACTGACACATGCAAGGGCATACCATGATACCCAACTTCAATGTTGGATTGAGCAAATTATAAATTGCATGTCAGTTTTCCAAATGATTAGATCTACACCATGGAAAATACAACATCCAGAAGTGGATAGACAATATATTACATCATTAGCCAGAATGCATCGGCAAAATGAAGATTGCCAAATGTGATGCATCCTTTCTCGAAAAGCATTGGTTAACAATTATCTAGTTCTAAGCACCCATGTCCTCAAAAAAAGGTCAAGATCAGATTTCCTGTCAAATAACAAGACTGTCTATATGTGTACCCATGGAAATATTATTGGAGCAATTAGAGAATATTGAAAAAAATTAAATTCAAGATTCTAAAGAGAGGTTTGTGCCTGTTGTAGATTCTTTTAAACTCACATTTTTCCAACTACTCCCGAGTCAATTAAATTTAAAATTTATCAATATATATATACCTCATAAGTCTCATATGGACTGTCCAACTACTCCCAAGTCAATTAACTTTAAACTTTATCAATAATGAGTTGTCATATGGACCAAATGTACTTTTCTCCATGGATAATAAAAAACAAAGACAATGTTAAAAAAATTCATACACATTTTCTAAATACTATCTATAACCAAGGAATTGTACAAAAAATGCATACAAAATTTCTAAATACTATCTATAACTCTATGTAAATTGTTGAAAATTCTTCAAGCATTATGAATGTCTTCTGTTGCAGTATCCCTTGCATGATTTTCTCCACTTGTACCACCATGAGCAGGAAACGCACCAGTAGGAGTTGAAGTTGGAAAATATCGAGGCTGACAAAGAATTTAAATTTTCAATTTAAGATGAACATGAATAACCACACATTTGATAATACATTTATATATATACCTGTGATGCACTTGTACCACCATGAGTGGGAAACATACCAACAGGAACACCATTTGAGAAATATTGATGCTTGAAAAGAAATTAAATTTTCAATGAAGTTGAACATGAACATGCAAATATCAGTAATATATTTTTTATTTATACCTGGGATCCACTTGTACCACTTTGAGCCGGAAACACAATAGTAGGAGGTCCATTTGGAAAAAATTGTGGCTTCAAAAAAAATTGATAGCATGAGAAGGAGTTTCTTTCAGATAAGTCATTATAAACAATGTATGTATATTATACCTGTAATTGAAATGTAAACAATGGCCCGTTCATACTATTTGTGGTAGCTTGAGTAGAAAACACACCAGGAGAAGTCCCGTTTGGAAACATTTGAGCCTTTAAAACAAGATTTTCATTTTCAACTTATGTTATTTACAAACATTTAAAAATTCTAAAATTATGTAAATATGTACCTGTGTTCCAAAATTTGACGATGTTGTACCAACACTAGTATGAAATACTCCAGAAGGGGGTGGATTTGGAAACACACTCGCCGGTCTAAATTGTGTACTTCTAGCTGATTCGGCCTATTCAAAACATAAAAGAGAATAAAACAAATTCTATTTATGTTGTAATATTATATCAATAAGTTTGATGTAATACTCGATTGTTGCCATCAAATAACCTGATTTTGCTGCACCCATGTTATAAATTGGGACCAAGAGTTTTGCATATTTTTCATTTCTTGAGTAGCCTCTTTTAATTTATCCTACAATGAAATATATTTTTAGAAGACAATAATTACAGTATCATATGATACTTACAAATTTTGTTAAATTACTAACATCTTTTGCAATACTTTCTCGCAATAACATTTCATACCGAATTTTGGCAGCTTTCCCAGTATTCCCTTCCGAGGCATGTCCGAGTCCAATACCACGAACCCTATTTTTTTTACAGGATTGACTACATACAAAAAAGCACGACATGTCACCTCATCGATTTGTGTTGGATCAGTTACTTCACTATTTGTAACTTCATTTTCATCAATATCAGTTATCTCGTCCTGTCATATTTTGAACAAAGTCAAGGTACAAACTAGAAAAGTTTTATTTGAAAATTTAATATACTATTGATTTAAAATATTGAATAAATTACCACCAACGGGTTGTTCTCATATACTTTCTTCAAAAAATCTTTTTGAGTAGGCTCCCCTTCTGCACTTTTCTTTTATAAATCAAATAATAGAATTATTATTGCTAACTACACAATTTCTTATTTAGAACTCATTGGAAATAAATACAAAGTGAAAGGTGATACCATTTCCTCCCTATAACAACTCCATGGTTTGGATCCTGTAGTATGATGCATTTGTTTTTTTGACCTGTTAACCTTATTTGTGGCAGCATTTTTCTATATAAAAAAATACTTACTTAACACTATAAATTAAAAATAAATGATTGCATACTAATTTGATATTACCTCAAACTTCTCAGAAGACCATTGTTTCACAAGATTGTCAAACTGACGAATATCTAATGATGCATTCTGTTCAACCTTTTTTCTCATCAAATTTGGATCATCCTTATACTTTAGATAGTAATCTTTCTTAACCCATGACTTCCAACTTTGTAAAGCTTTGTGAATGTGAGCGTCTACATAGTTCCATGCATTTGGATGATCTCCCAAATCAAAGAATTTCTAACAACATATGTGGAGATGTTAAGAAACAATAAAAAACTCTTAAAATATACACTAAATCTAGAATATAAGAAATTTTGTAGTTACTTAATTATCTCAATGCATGATTTTCTATCTTCAAATGCTAGTTGTGGTTTCTCTCGCTATTGTAGATCTAAACTCCATATATGTGGTTTTCTAGCTAATATTCCACAATAACTATTCAACTTTATACTGTTCTTTCCAACTGCATTACCTATTGCATTCCACTCCACCTAGTGTCGTTGCTCTCCTGGTTTTGGAATTAGATTGATCTCACTTGCAGGGCCCCTGCCATATCTATGGTGGTCACGTTCATCCTCAAGTTCCTCATGCTCATCTCCTACTTCAGTTGAAGGAGAGGAGACTATAGCTGAAGTAGCAGTGGGTTGTGGTAGAGTTGTAGAAGCTCTCATAGTTGACCTTGTGTTCCTCATCCTACATAAGATGAAAACATAACAATTGTAGAAATGCATAAGAGGTTAGTCCAACAGTTTATAAAATAAATGTACAATATTGTAAACACATAATAATCCACAAAGAAAAAGGGGCAGATGACAAGGCAATATCTTTGGACCAATACATAATAATCCACAAAGAAAAATATTACATCAACACAAAATGTTCCCCATCCTACATAAGATTAAAAATGGAACAAATGAGAAGGCAATATCCTTGCACCAACACATAATAATCCACAAAGAAAAATATTGCAAGCACGATCATTCACTAAGGTTTGCAACAACTAATTAAAACACTTTATTCCTCAGGCTCCCTAACAACAAATGATCCATGCATATCATTCCTCGACCAGGAGATATCATCAATTGTGTGGTTGTTAACACTATGAACTTGTGTCCCACTTAGATAATCCTCAACGATAGGTACTTCAAAATAATTTTGAGGGGGAAGTTTCAAAGCAGTGAACCAATTATCATCATCATGATCTTTTACATAAAAGCATTGCATTGCTTCTGATGCAAGAGTGAATGGCTCATCTTGATTGCGTCTTCTTGAGAAATTGAGTTTTGTAAAACCATATTTGTCAATGCGCAAAACGTTAGAAGAACTTTCATCAAACCAAGCACACCGAAACAATGGTATTTTTATGTCTGGACCATAACATAGCTCAATGACCTCCTCCAATTGTCCATAATATGTAATTGTATCCGTAACAGGATTTTTATCCCTTCCACTTTCATAGCTAGATGTATCTGCCACCAAGTACACCCCACTATTCTGAGTAGTAGAAGTACTTTCAACATGTTTTGAGCGGAACCGGTATCCATTTACTGAATAGCCTTCATATGACATTCCATCTACAGAAGGACCCTGGGATATCCATCTCAACTCCTCACTAACATTATTTGGATTATCCATTTGCATACGCATTACCTAATTTATCAACATAAAAATAATAAGGGACAAAACACACTTTCAAAATTTAATTTCAGTAGCTTTATAAATTACTTACATGCTCTCTCAACCACCTAGCAAACTGTGCTGCGTGTTTTTTTTCTAAAGCACGTAGTGTGATATTTGGTTCAGCCTCTTGAAGCTTTATCATGTGTTCACTAGTTATTAAAAAATTTCAAAAGTTGTGGTTAGTATATACTAGAAACTGTTTAGCATTGAGAAAAAAGTTTGATTACCTTCTGTAATCATCGAACATGTCAGTATTGAATAGTACATTTCGATGGGCTTGTTCCAAAGTTTGCACATCAAAGTGTTTCGGTACTCCCACTCTAATAGGAGAATCATCAACATTACGAGGAGTATGAGTGAATTTGGTATCAAAATCAGGTAGATATCTAGCACAAAATGTCAAACATTCTTCTGCCAAATAGCCTCTAGCAATAGAACCGGTAAGATGAGCTTTATTTCTGACATAATTCTTGAGTTTCTTCAAGTACCTCTCAATGGGGTACATCCACCTATACCGTACAGAACCAGAAACCCTTGCTTCATAAGCTAAATGGATAGGCAAGTGCATCATAATTGTAAAGAATGATGGAGGAAAAACTCTCTCTAACTAGCATAGTGTGATAGCAATGTCTTCTTCAAGCTTCTTAAATTCTTCTACATCAATAGCATCTGAGCAAAGTTTATTGAAAAATGAACATAGGCTTGCAATAGGTTTATAAACATCTACGCCTATGCAATTCAGCAAGGCAATAGGAAGAAGTTGTTGCATTAAAACATGAAAATCATGGCTCTTCAATGCCAACAATTTTTTCTCTCTTATGTTGACACACCTAGATATGTTAGAAGAATATCCATCAGGAACCTTCAATGTTTGTAAAACATATAGAAACTTCTCTTTCTCCGTACTGCTCATTGTGAAAGATGCTGGAGGTAAGTAATAATGGCTCCCTGAATCAACATGCCATAAATCCCTTCGGATACCCCATTGTTTTAGATCTTGACGAGCTTGTAAGTTGTCCTTACTTTTCTTTGAGTCGCCCAACAAAGTGTTCATGATGTTCTCACAAACATTTTTTTCTATGTGCATTACATCCAGATTATGTCTCAGCAACAGATGTTTCCAATACGGGAGTCGGAAAAAAATGCTTATCTTATTCCATCTAGGCGGAAATTGTTGATGTCCATTTGTAGGCATTTTGCGTTTATTATTTTTTCCAAACGTGATGTTCATGCAACCCTGAAATTGTTGTAGTATATCATCACCTGACCAGCGCCTAGGCGGTTGACGGAAATCTTGTTCTCCATTGAAACGTTTTTTATCACGCCTATAAGTATGATTATTTTTCAAGAAACGTCGATGGAAACCATAACATTGTTTCTTGCCAAACTGAAGCCACTTGGATAAGGTGTCTACATTATAAGATGGGCAACCTAAACCTTTTTTCCCTTTGGTGCTCCAACCAGAAAGGTCACCATATGCCGGAAAATCATTTATGGTCCATAAGATCATTGCCCGCATAGTGAAGTTCTTCTTGCTATAAGCATCATATACTTTAACTCCCTGACCCCAAAGTTTTTGAAGCTCGTCAATTAGTGGCTAATATCAATATCATTCCCAACCATATGAGGACCTGGGATCAACAGAGACATCATTATGTATGGCTCCTTTAGAAGAATCCAAGGCGGGAGATTGAGTGGGGTTAATAGTAAAGGCCATGTGCTGTGTGAAGCACTCATAAGTCCAAATGGATTGAATCCATCTATAGCTAGAGCAAGTCTGACATTTCGTGGCTCAGCAGAAAAGTCTGGAAATTCTCTGTCTATTGAGACCCATTCTTCCGTGTCAGAGGGATGATGAATACGACCATCATTTCCTTTTTCTTTAAATGGCCACATCATATCTTTTGCAACAGAAGGGAATATGTAAAGTCTCTCCAGACGAGGGATAATAGGAAAGTGATACATCACCTTTTCAGCTACCTTCTTGTTTTTTGTTTTATATATCTTTTCATTCCATCTGGACTCACCACAAGTATCACATATGTATTTCTTTGATGAACCTTTATGAAATAACATGCAGTCATTTTGGCAAGCATCAATTTTAACTTTTTTTGAGACCAAGGTCTTTTAAAACTTTATTTGCTTCATAATAAGTCTTAGGAAATAGACTACCTTCTTCTGGGAAGGCTGAGATTATCAACTTCAGCAACTTTGTAAAAGAATTATTTGACCATCCAGACTCCTCCTTCAGATATAATAGTGGCACTAGAAAGGACAACTTGGAGTGGGTTTTACAACCTTTATACAATGGTTGATCGGCTTCTTTGAGAAGCTTGAAAAAGTGTTGGGCATTAAGATTTGCAGGCTCCTCCTCGACTTCAAAGTCACTGGCATGACTTGTATCAGCCATTCCAAATATATCTCCCAACATTTGATGCATACTTCCAGATGTAGGTCTAGCAGATGTTGCACTTGTTGTATTCCTCCCGATCATCTCCCCATGATATGTCCAGACATCATAGCTACAAACAAATCCTTTTTGTAAAACATGCAAGAATACATCATCCTATGATTTAATGTATCTATTCGAGCATGTTTTATAAGGGCAAATTAATTTTCCCGATCTTGGTGGTATTTGATGGGTACGTGCAAATTCAATGAATTTTTGTAAACCAGCCTGGAATACTTCAGTTTGCATCCTATTGCCAATATACATTCAATTTCTATCCCACAAGAAATCCATCTACATACAATTACACAAGAAGTTAACGCCATTACAACTAAAAAATAAAACTGAATAATAGAAAAATAAAAGATACAATTTTAGATTGTAGTAATTTTAATTCATAGATTATCACTGTCAATTAGTCCATTAGTTGACATCTAGGAAGAACAAACACTTCTTGACAGGCCCCATGTCCGTGTCGGACATGTTTTAGACACATACACTTCTCGAACATGGCATAAAATGTTTTGGACACGGCTGGGACGTGTCCAATTCATTTTTGTGTTTTCAACCCCCTGCACACAGCTGGACACTTCCTGGACACATCACTGCAGTAACTACTACTGCAATAACCTATATCAGATGTTTCTGGGGTACATGAAAACTCTGACTTTATCACCCATGGATTTTGGCGGAAGGTTGGTTTTGAACTTGGTGCGGACGACTACTGAATGCTATATGTAACTGAGAATGCATAGATACGAATACCAAAAGATATAAAGTTCAGGTATCTTTATCATGCCATCATCTATGCACTAAAAGTATATACATACATAGATCAAATTCACGCTCGATTAACAATGCTAGAACATAATACTTTTATGAGTCGTAAAAGTAAATAATCGAAATTTAACAAGCTGTAGAAGTTGATATGATATTATGTAGAAGAATTTGCTGTAAGATTTGGGCAAACGTAGATTCTGTGATCTGCTAATTAGTACAATTCCATTCATTATTTCTTAATTATCTTTCCTTTAATGATTCTAAATCATAGAAACAATTCTATAATCATAGGCTACCACTGCCAAATTTGCACAATGGACTGAAGAACTCTTAGAGTTTAAACAATGTGAGATACAGAAGTGAGACATATCAATTGAATATTGTATCTACATATTAATGATGCAGCGGCAGTGGTGAATCAAAACTAGAATTGGCCACATTTCTACTGAAGAAAATGAGGCTGGGATGGTTTCTTTAAATACGTAGCAACGGAACTGGTTGGGCACAGTTAATCATTCCCTTCATTGACGGATGGATATTGGCCACCTATAGTATAACATCAGATAATATTGGATTGCACAGATAGGGCACGTGTCCTCCTGTGCCTTTATGTGGCTCTGCCACTGCGTACGCTAGACGCTTGTCGCGATACCAGTCAACCTCCTCCCTCATGTTGACACCCTCGATCTGGAGCAACGATGTTTGCTCATACTGGTTGGATTTCGATCTCTTGTATCTGAGGATCTTGGCGCGGACATAGAGTCGAACACCGGGGCGGAGCCAGGAATTTGATGTTGAGGGGGCCGAGTTATATGAATAAATTTTTATATAAATAATATAAAGAATCTACAAGATATGATTATTAGAATTTATTTAAGGTGTGCTTTGTTGCATAGCCAAAAATATGAAGTACGATTATTGCGTGAAGTGTGAGCTTCTACAGGAGGAACATCACATGTAACATCAAAACTTGATGGATTTTGTGCTTCATTAGTTATAGATGAGAAGAAGGAAGTAATTGTTTTGTTTTTCTCCATAGTCCCCTGCCCAAATGAAGTAAAATTTTTATTATCCAATGTATTATAATGTACATCTCATGTTTCACCTAGACGCAGTTGATGATTAAATAAACTATTGGTAGAAAACTAGACATGGTAATGACAAACGATTATTGTAACAATGAAGTATGGCAAAAGAGACAAGTAGAAGTATAGAACACATACACATTCTGAAAGTAAATATTAGTATCACATACAGTAATTTGAACTAAAATAATAAGACAAGTAGAAGTATAGAACACATACACATTTTGAAAGTAAATATTAGTATCACATACAGTAATTTGAACTAAAATAATAAGAATAAGAACATATAGTTTAAATTGTTATTGATGTTTGAATTAAGAAAATAAAAATTTAATGATCCATGTATGTGAAGCTTCCGTCCATTTTGTTATAAACCAACTGAATTTTTAATATAAAATTGTTCTATCAATATAAATAATAGACATTATATTAGTCAATATTTTGGTATATAACTAAGAGCGAAGATAAAATAATGTATGAATCAGATTTGTACACAGTGCCCTATTTTATTTTTGTAGGATATGAGATCTCTTCATCAAAAAACATGTAAAAACAATCTAAATCAATCGCTATCAGACCTCAAAAAGCAACGTATGGGTTCTCCATTAGCGTTTGTGTTTCACATGTTGAGTGAAAGATAACTCCGAGTAAAAACCTACCTATAGTTACAAAATAGGAAATGGAACCCAGTGAATTTGGACTATAACATTTTCATTTGGTTTCACGTAGATCGTACATGTCTCGTTGTTTTGTTTTCATTTGGTACAAAGTAGTTTCCAATAGAAATGACGATCAATGAACCAACAACGCAGATATAGGAACAAAATTGAATGTAAAATAATTAGGCCAATATGTCCATTATGGTAATATCACAGCAAACGAGAATGTGGAAACCAACCGCGCCCCTTTAGAGTGCGGTTGGGTCTGGACAAATTTCTACAATAGATAACTAGGTGGTGGCTTTGGTTTTCCGTATGCGTGTTGCAGCCACACCGAACCAAACGAAAGGAGATGGAAAATGCTGGTTTTCAGCCCAACTGACGGGGCCTTAACCATTTTGGTTCCTGTTCGACAGCCAACCTACCGTCCAACTTTGTATTCGTAAAACTTTCATCCAAATGGGACCTAATGGTCCAGAAATGAAGTTTTTTCTGTAGAGACGTGCAGACCTACCTCACGGTCGAAGCAGGGCGAGCTCACCACGATGACCGTTGTCTCCACACCGGTGGCCGCTGCTTCTGCTGGAGGGGGGCGCTCTTACAGGCAGTCGGCAGCTGAGGGGCGTCGTCACTCGGGGGCGAAGGCCGTCCGTTGAGGGGGGCGCTCTTGCAGGCAGTCAGTAGCTGAGGGGCGCCGTCACTCGGGGGTGAAGGCCGTCCGTCGTCGTCCGTAAGCGGACAATCAAACAAGAAACGCGGGGGTGGGGGCGCAAGGGGAGGAACCATTTCCACTAATCCAACTTCTAATTATTAATTAGTGGGGCGGGAATTTTTGGTGGGAACCCTGATGACGTAATTTTTGGATTCTAGTAGGATTTTAGACCTTCACTAATTGTCTTTTCCATAAAAAATTCAGCTGAAGGAAATTAGTTCATTTGTGTAGGATGGTCCTTCACAAAAACTCAATATTTTTGAAGGGTTTTGGTCCTTCACAAATAACCTTCACTAAAAACCTATTTTTTTGTAGTGGTACACTTTGGAGACAACGGGAAAAAATCTGATGGATCAAAGAGGGAGACAAGAACACCAAGTTCTTCCATGCAAGCTGCAACAACAAGAATCAAAACAAGATCATCGATAACATAGATGGTATTGACTACTCTTTACATTCTAGAGATTCCATCACTTCACACATAGTTCTTTTCTATAAAACTCTATACAACAATGGACACCACACATTCACCATTGTAGTCCTATAATGGAACCGTATCTTCCCCCAACAAGTAATCACCTTCTAGACCCTTTTCTGCTTGCAGAAATATAAGAAGCTATGATGAGTCTAGGCACTAACAAATCCCTAGGCTCGGATGGCTTTTTCATGTCTTTTTACCACTCTGTACGGGATATCATCAAACTACACTTCCTCCTCTTCTCACAGATTCACTAAAATTGGACCATAGATTTTTTGATCAAACAAATAAGCCAAACTCACATGACACTCATCCATAAAAATGAGAACCCCTCCTCCATCAGTGACTTTCACCCCATCATTCTCATCAACTCCTCCTATAAGATAATCACCAAACTATTGAGCACCCGTATCAATAAGTCATGGATCAAGCCCAATGCACTTTCCTGAGTGACAAGAACATACAAGATGCTTACATCATTTTCCAAGAAACCCTCCACACATGTCGATTCCTAAACTCACCGGTTCTTACCCTCAAGCTTGATTTTGAAAAAGCATTTGACAATGTTAACTGGTCTTTCCTTATTAGATGCATGCATGGCTTGCACTTGCCAGCCCAATAGAATGCATGGATCCAGTCTTGTATCAACACATATGCCTTCTCCACTCTCATTAACGGTTCATCCTTTGGTTATTTTAAAAGCACAAATGGACTCAGATAAGGCGACCTCCTCTCCCCTTACCTTTTCATCATTGTCACATCAGTCCTCACCTCACTCATCCATACCACCACTGATAATAACATTCTCACTAAGCCTAGTGGATATGAGCACAATATCATCCAATATGCTGATGATACTATCATATTCATCCAAACCTGTAGATTTAGAAGTTATTGACATTATTAGAATCCTCACAGTGTTTTCTCACTTATCTTGGCTCAAAATAAACTTTGCCAGATCCACCATAATATGTTCACGGGTCAGAATTTGGATATACTTAAATACCAAACATGCTTGGATGCAAGATCGAGTCCTTTCCGATCACATATCTTGGATTGTCACTCTCTACAATGCACATCCCTAACTCATCTTGGAACAGTGTCATCCAAAAATACCAACAACACCTCTACTCCTAGAAAAATAACTTCCTTTCCATATCCTACTGACTCACACTTTTTAACTCAACCCTCACACCCCTCATCACATACCATATAGCCTGCATTCCACTACCGGTCACGGTTCTCCAAGCCATTGACACACTCTAATGTACCTTCCCGTGGGAACATTAAGGGAAAAAACTCCATATGGTTAATTAGGACATGATTTGCAACCCTAAAGAGGAAAGTTTTTGGGGCATCATCAGTCTTAAATCCAAGCACTATGTCTCATCCATAAGATCACCACATCCATATGTCAAAATTAACAAAAACTTTCAACCAACATGTTCATAGATAAATATCTCAAGCTTTAACATCCATGGTCTTTCAAAGCCCCTCACACTACATCTACCCTATGGAAACATATGGCCAGCACTCTCTATATTGTAGCTAATACTGTCCATATGCCCCCACACCACATGACTAATATCAATTTTTGGACAGACCCATGGTGGTATGGGCAACAACGTATCAATATCTAAGTCTCATCTTGCACTATCCCAAACTCTACATCAAGTACAACATCATCCAGACTCTTCAGAAGCTTTGGTCATCTAGATAAAACCTTTTTAAAACTTTCCTTCAGAACTGGGCTAGCCCTGACCTCTACCATGTCATTTATGAACACTTAGAAAACAACACCTCAAACTTTGTGTCATGGACATGGGGAACACTGTAAAAAACCATCCTTTGCATATAAATTCTTATCATTTAAAGGATGCATTCTCAACTACAAAATCTTGTGTCATATAGAATGCCCTATTAATGTACGCATCCTTCTATGGATGATCAGTCATGATAAAAGCCCCTCAGATTTTCACATGTGATCTAGGGGTTTCCATGGATCTTCTCGATGTACCCTCTGCTACAACAATGAGGAATGCAATTTACATCTATTTTTTGGTTTTCACTTAGCTAGTGATCACCTTTAGACACATACTCAGACCATCATTCATGCTCATCTACTACTCAACCTCATGCACAAACTCCAACACATGGGTAGTCATCTAGAACCTTACACAAACAACATAATAGTTATAGCTGCCATCATCTGGACTATGTGGATTGAATGCAACAAGAGGATTTTTAACACTCAATAATACATTACAACACATTATCATGTAGTTTGATTACCATTATCAAGATTTTTCTCTTTGCTTGTTGCAATGAATCCAGGCTGCACAAAGAGCAATACATCATTAACAAATATCTGAGTGACATTAGAGCCAATAAGAAACTCTCTACTAACCACATTTTAGAAGGGGGAGAGGAAAACGAGAAACCACATATGGGTGATAACTCACGTACCTTACCATGGTCTATAATTTCATTTTCATGGGCTTGTTATATGGGTTCCCCCCATATTTTGGTTTTAACAAATTTATCAGCTATTTGTATTGATCTGGGCTTTGATCCAAAATGGGTCTATTGATATGGGCTACACACCTCTGGTGACACCCCACTCTACCATATTAGACATTGTTCCTTCTCATATCATGATGTAGTTAGCCTACATCTCATTGTGGTTGTAATGATCTTCATATGAATATGTTCCATAACTATAATAAAAAATAGTAAGGAGACTGGCTCATTTAAAATGTTAAAGCATTCTCAGTCCTTACTCAGTCATCACAATGGTCAACTTCACAAAACATAAGACACTCACATTTTATGTCATGAGAGGGGAACGTAAATTCTATCTCTCTCACTTCGAAGGGTATCCCCCAATCTCGGTGTGTGCATCTATTCCACCTCATTATGTTTCAGTTATGCTATCATTGCATCTTGTAGCTTCCTTGCTCGATCAGTTAGTCCATAGGCTAGATCAGCAACCAAAGTAAACAAATGAGAGAAAGATTTGAAAAGCCATCATCACAATATGAGAGAGATATCTTGATCCTTATAAATATATATTTTAATAATTATTGGTTGTCGCTCCCATAATTAATCACAACATGATTGTTATAAACTGATCTTGACGATTGGCACAAAAGAAACCCTAAAGCTAAAATATCAAATGATACCACAAACAAAGTAGAAGACTTTATCATAAGAAATGATGATTAGATTCAATATTCATATGTAATGCCAACATTTCCTTCAGATAAACATTTATTCACATAACATGATATTACATAAACTCATATGTAATATTTCCATTGCAAATACTTAACATGTTTTGACATTCATATATTGAAAAATTCACATTACAAAATGTTGTAGTACAAAAATACATCACACCACAGGCATAGACAAAGACCCTAGTATAGGAACTCTAGACACAACAAACAATATTACAAAACTTCACCTAACGGTGAAGTCACCTGAATTGAGAACCATTTGGATGACCTTTGCCTTGACTTTAGGGACTAAAAGAATATTCTTTGATTGGTTAACCAATGCCTATGTGAAAAAATAAGTATTATAGTTAAGAAGGTACTATTTAATCCTCTTTATTCTCATTAGAAATATGCCATTATCTTAAGATTTCAAAAAATTCAACAGATATCATGTAAGCATAGAAGAAGAGGCATATATCAAGTATGGAAGGAATAATCTTAACAATAGAAATCATTACAAATGATTTATTTTTCTTTTAGTTATGTTTTCTTGAATCTACTTGGCTTGTATGTTGCAAAATGGATGACTTCATGGTGTTCACTCATGCACGACTCATCGTCCATGTTTTAGGGTTTAGCTAGTCATCCTAAGACAAAATGTAATGCACAAATCCACCACATATCTAGGTAGGAGCCGTAATATTCTCTACCTTTCATTCTTACCATAGTCAAAGGCTGGGGCTCAACACATATGACACTTAAGCATCATCTCTTATTTTATAATCACATATCACAATCCACATCTTCATGTCTCATATCCTAAAATATATGTCTCATCCCCAAATCCTCATATATCATCTAAACTAAAAAATAGGGTCTCTTTTTCATCTCCATGGGACTTCTCTCATCCCTCTATAGATTATCCCTCTTGGCTTGATCTACTTCATGCCTTCTTCACATGTGCTTAATCAAGTGTGAGACATACTTATTTCACCACCGAATTTGAATATATGGGGAGGATCATATATATCAAGAAACCTACTTGTATAAATTATGGTTCGTTTTATTTGTTTATACATCTTACTCATCTTAAATATCTCAATATAAGATTCTTTACGTGTTCATATAAGCAACATGTCACAAAAGTAAGGTTTCTCATTAGCAAAATCACATAGAAGCAATAAAAGGCTATAAAATAATTGAAATTCAACAGTTTAGGATTTCACCATTATCACATATGCCATTTAATTCCTCATATGCTCAAACAACATCATTTCTCATTCAATCATTTACATTAACGTAGGACCAATCTCATTTCATCGATAACAACAATCCCTCAAAGCCTAGAACCTACCATACAAAGCTATGGCAGCATAGTCTCAACCTTTTTAAACATCAGAAAGGCTTCAGATTCCCAAAGTAGGCTTAGATTACATCATACAAAACTTTTTTTTCACCTATGCAAGATTACAGTACCACATGCATTCAAGATGAATATCATATAATAAAATTCTATGGCTTTTTTCATTAATATAGTAGGAAAATGCTAGAAGAACATATTGTAAATCTAAATCATAATAGAATGGTGAAGACTTGTCGTTTTAGAACAAATTGAGGTCTTAGAAGATAAATAATCAATTTTAGAATTGATTTCATACACTACAAGATGAAGCTTTAACCATTTTATAATTTTGAAAGCTTATAGAATGTTAGGAAGACTAGAATACAAAAACATAGATGCACATATATATATGTATGTGTGTGTCTACACACACACACACACACACACACATATATATATATATATATATATATATATATATATATATATATATATATATATATATATATATTACAATTTTGCGTAGATTCATGAATTCAACCCATCATAGCTCTATATTCCCATCATCCAAGATGGAACAAAAACACAATCTAATGTGGTTGGCAAACTAGACCTACCAACTCACTGTATCCCCCACTATGACTCAAGTACATAATCCAAACACTCAATCATTAATCAAATCATAAAATTAAATGAAGGATGCTAAAAATCACAAGTTGGGCTATGGTCCTCGGCCTTTGGAATGACTTGGACAAATTTCAAGATAAAATGAAATCTTCAAGGATTTGTTAACTCTATCAAGTTTACTCCATTTTGTTGGAATTCAACTCCCATTGAACACTTCTTGAGTTCTAAAAAATTCTGCCAAATATTATGTGAAATATGCCCAAGAACATGACATAGATCTCAATACATATGGCCTATCTCAATCTACATAGATTGGGAACTTCTCTCATATATCAAGAAATTGGCATTAGTTACCATCGTAGATATCAACACAAAAAATTATTTCAAATCAGCCAAATCAAAGAAATTTTTATGGAATTCGTGTGGCATATATGCTCAACTAATATTTAAACATCTTAAAATAGTAATACAATCATGCTTGACCCATTTTTATTCTGAATAATTATATTGTCAGGATACCCTCTTTTGATCAGGATAAATGCCAACCATTAGAGAGATCTTAAGGAACAAAATACAAAAATATAAATAAACACATTTACCAAAGTATTCAGAAACATAGGTAAATTTTTCCTTTTCCTATTTTATAAAGCCAATATCCTATTAAAAGACAATATATTTCGTTATCATATATCTTTTTCAGCTCCATCAATACTAGAATAAGATCTTATTGCTTGTATACAGTTCAATTTACATCACTTACATGTACATGAATGAACGACTTGATCTGCAACCCATCCCAGGAATGAGAGTGTATAGGGACATTGTAATCTAGATTATTTTATTTACATCTTTGTGATGACCTTTCCGTTGGATGTCATTATACCTGACAATATTTGAAACAAACTCATGATACTCATATAGAGCCCCAATGAGTGGATACCTTTCTCAAGTTATGTACATACATAAACATCAAATTAAGAATATTGAACAAATAAAAACTTATAGATATCTCTATGTCTAATAGACAATTCAAGATACAAGAATTTTTGTTCATGAAAGTGATCTCATTAATCATAAAGGCATTCATTTAGTCATGTTGCAACATTTAATACACATAACAAGTCAAATAAGCATTTTGAATGAAGGAATACTAGTAACATCATCTTTTTGAGACCCCACAAATCGAACCAAGAACACATCTTGCAGCCTAGAAGATGAAGTACACATAAGACATGTCTACCAAACATGAGTATTCAAATGAAAAGTAGATCTAAATCATACTAAGATTGGATATTGAATCCTAGAACAAATAATTTGACAAAGTTCAAGATCAAATTCCAAAATTGACATATATAAGTAAGAAAACATATTATCTTTTTAGAAGAATAACTACTCTACAATACAAGAAACATATTTATGAATAATAGATTTATTTCCTTGTAGTAAAAGGAATATACCAAATATTCAACTCATATTATACACGACTTGTCCTCTATTATTCATTTTCTATGAAACTATTTGACATGTCCCTCACCAAGTAGAAGTCTCCATACCTAATTCTCATGTCAATGACTCACCGTTCATATCTTAAGCTTTAGCTGACCATTCTAAGATATCAACAACAAACCCGGATCCACCACTGGGTTTCCCAAAGAGTCTCATGTCCTTATCTTGGGTACACAAGATAGGACAAAGCATAAAGAAATATCACATATCATCATATTTTATATAAATAATACATATCATCATGTTTCATAGTTTTCATTTTATTAGAGTCTATTCCTCATGGACATAGACTTCGATAATAGAGGATTTAGGGTCAAAATTACACTAGATGACTCATACCTAAATCTTAGTGGTCTAAACTTTAAGGTCCAGAAATCCTTCTCATTATACTATAATTTCTACAAGGAGATCTGTTTCATTTCCTCAATGTGGCACTCAAAGAAAACACACGATGTTTAGGGCATCTAACTAGATGTGCCATCATTTCACTTGTTATTAATGTCTTTTACTCATGTCAAAAAATATTCAAGTCATCATTTATTAAGTGTGTGTATTTTCATGCAACTAGATTGATATAAATCATATTATGGTTAACAAGAAAGAGAATAATTGAAGAAAGAAGCAAAACAAATCTCTAATTTAAAACATATGTGTTTCTTTCCATTTCCACATCATCTCATAGTAGTCGGCATTAGTGGGATTTTGAACCAAGATATAATTTCATTATCGAACATTTACCATAAACATGGTTTCTCAAAAGTAATAGATGCATGTTAATTCAATTCTAACATATTTCTTATCAATTCATTCCATATCATAGTTCTAAAACAAATCACATATACATTAGAACTAGCACCAATATAAGCATATAGACATCTTATTTCATTCCTCATGCTTGTAATAGGTTTATCACACAACAAATATTTATTGGATCTGATTTCTATAGGTATGAATAAATCTCAATGCATAAACATGCATAGGAAATTTATTAATCTTCTTTTACTACCTATAATTCTTTAATTAGTGATAGTATTAAACAAATATGTCATCTCATTTGTAACTGATTGGAGTAGACCATTCTCAAAATACAAGTATTCTAAAAAAAATTCTGATCCAAGA
Organism: Alisma plantago-aquatica; assembly: GCA_963693085.1. NCBI lineage: Eukaryota > Viridiplantae > Streptophyta > Magnoliopsida > Alismatales > Alismataceae > Alisma > Alisma plantago-aquatica. Next base: position 501,539,651 of record OY856413.1, read on the forward strand.
ATACATATTTATGAATCCACTCACCTCCTTGAACTTCATCTCTTAAATAAAATAAATCATACTTAGAAGCATTTCTTAGTCTATAGTTCAAAAGGATTAATATTAGGGTTAGGGTTAGGCTCTTAGATCCACCAAGATAACTACATGCTTTTTTCTTTGCTTTAGATTTGTTATTCTTAACTTTCTTCATTTCATGTTCAATGCATCATTGGAGCCAATCATTAGTAATTCACTATATGTGCAATATTATCTCTCATTGATTTTCATCAATGCCCACTTGTGGTGTATTATTTTCATATTAGCTCAACCAAAAATAATTAAAATAAATATATTATAGACTTCATCATACTTATTTAATGAAATTCATTCTCAACTTATCATCCATTCCATTTCTTTTCTTGCATTTGGTTGAGTGTACCATGCCATTTATCTTCTAATGGAATTTTGGTAATTAACAACAATCCTTTAATTCCTTACTAGACTATTCACTTTAGGAAAATAGAATGTAATAGGGTTACTTCTTATTACCTCTAAATCTCAAGTCATCTTCTCAATAAATAATTATGTGACATGCATAAAAGACGTGCATTCATGCGAAGTTTGTTCATTATTCCATAAGTTATACCAAATCATTCGGTTTACTCCATCATATTATTGCTAATCACCTTAAATTGAAATAGTTATACCTACAATTGACATTTCATCACATCTATAAGATTACATACAATTGTAGGCATTAGCTCTCATACTCAACTTAACATTGGATTCATAGGATTTTCAAGAAGTCATCTAACTTCAATAGATTACAAGAACCTTATTACTCAATGATATCATTAGTGTGAATATGAGTTCATTAGGTCTATTCACACACATGGAAACCCTAATTTCCATTCCCATGAAATTCATATATCAATTATAAGTATGCATCGATTCATTGAATCATTCGAGTCAATACCTCAACACAAACCCTAGACATGGGATATGTTCATTACTAACCCTCATACGGATTCCAATGTACATACCTTGTTAATTTTTGTTACACGAAAAAATGCACTTGTGTGATTTGTGCGAATACAATTGAAATGATTCTATACATGTCCACCCAATTTCCAAGTATAACATTCATTAGAACGATTTTAGAAAATACATATGTAAGCAACATAGTGTTCTACTATATGATCTTCATAGAACTTGAATCAATAGATAAGAAATAAACAACTACAAATCAATGACAAAGAGTCCAAATTAGTAGCATTTGATTCCCTAAAAACTTCCCAATTGGTTAACCAATCGCATACAAATACAAATAAGAGTTTTGATAAATTTAGGTGGAAAGAATTAGGCTTTCAACATGGTTATAGAGCTTAATAGGGATAAAAGTAGTCACCTCTTATTCCAAGAACCTTAAAAACGTCCCTTATGTCTAAATTTCTAGAAATCCAACGAAATCATGAAGATTGGATCCACTTCTTGCTCATCTAAACTCAGAAACCTTAGAAATGGAGAATAGGAAAGAAAGAAAAAGAAAAGATGTTTATTTGATATTGTTTAGATCCAAAACAGATGAGGGATGGAATTTAGACATGAAATAGATGATTCACCGTGAAAACCTATCTGAAAAAGGTAAACTTACTTTCTTTTATCACTCCTCAGATGATAAAACCCTAGATCACCTACTCTACTTCTTTATCCTTAGAAATCCTAAACCGCCACCTCTATCTTAGATTTCATTTCACTGGGATGAATAAAAAATATGGGATCTATTAAGGTGATATGTTACCCTTATAGAGCAATGAAGGTGCTTGGGACATTTACAATAAGCCAAACACTTTTTTCTTTTATTTCAGAAGAATTTTCTATCATGAACCATTAATAACTCCTGAAAATTTTAGCATGTTGTCTGAAATGTAGTTTCAAAACTCCTACATAAATAGAAAATAATTTATAGTGAAAAATAAATAACTAAAAATAAGACATTATACTACTTTACTACAGTCTGCAACATCGTCGATCGAATTGGAATTCGACCGAAATACAAATTAAAAAAAATCCATAATATTTTGAAAATTTGTACTCATACGTATATTTGAGTTATCAAAATCATATACAGAGTTCAAATGAATACAAGTATTTTATAAAATAGTAAAAACAATTTACTACATCGCTATATTTATCAAATTCTATTTACATGTACTTTCAAAACCCTAAATTTTAACTAATTAAGGTTTTCACTTGCAATCCCTGATTATTCAAATCAAAGAATGTTATAAAGTATATCATGAAGTTCAAAACATCATAACAAAATATCATTATTAATCAAGGTAAAATCGGGATCAATCAATTCAAGTATGCAATCTTCTAAGAAAACACTAATTAAATAGATAAGTTATAAACATGTTGTTACATATATCACATCTAAATCACTAAATTGTCATCTAAACAACACAAACAAATGTTAGAATGCACGTCACACATATGTGTACTATTTAATCAGGTTAGGGTATATGGTATGCACATTCTAGGTTAAGTCTATGTATTCAACTACTACAATCAAAATTTGTCTCAAATTAGACATCACTACACTTAGCCATAACATGAAGTAGAAAAAACTTGGTTCACTAATCACATCACATGCTTTCATTATGTTGTTACCCCAAAATCTAGGGTGTCCAAATATCTAGTGCATTCATGTATCTCACAATTAGATATATGAGTTATCAGTTTGATTTAGATCATAATATTAGGATTATGGGTTACCTTCGATGAAAATAGATTAGGATGGACATGATTGTTAAACTAAGGAATAGGTTTATTATGGGTTTTGCATCAATACACACATGATTATATTAAATGTTCAAAATCATAAGGCAAAAAGTAAATAATCATTTCAAGCATAGTATCAGATATAAGGTTGTCAAATACATATTTTTCAACTAATTGAGATAACTACAAATTAGTATATTTGATGGATAAATTTTTTTTGACTCTGTTTGCAGCAATATTTTATCCAGCTATTATTACTTGATTGTGTACTTCCTTTCTTTGTGATTTCATTTTTGCCACACCTATCTAATCTGTATTTATAATTATATTCTCATGAGATAGTTAAATTCATTGTAATAGATCATTTAATAATATCTGTAATTGTTATGTCTTTATGAAAGTGAAGTTATTTAAGGCTTAAGGATGGTTCCTTGATTTATTAAAAATGAAGATCAGATATGGGGAAGTCAAAGAAAACATAAGTACATATAGATGGATCTTCATTGTTCAATACTTATGTGTTTATCATACTTTTTCCTCTTTCTTCTTAATTAACTAAAGATCCTCAATTTAGTTTGTCATAAGTCGATATCTTATCTTTTTTATCATACCTATAGTACGTGATATACTAAACAATCACATCTAGTGTATTATCTTTTTTATCATGCCATCCAGAAAGGATTGGTAGCACAACTTGTTGCTCGTCCACCTTCCATTTTGATGTAAAACCTTTAAATTTATGTTGATAACTAGTGTATATAACTAAAATTTTATTCTAAGGAATAGGTTTCATGAGATCCCAATGATTACATACTAGAACTTAGCATTTTTATATCTTTATTCAAAATTATTAATGTAAGTGCATAGTAACCCACATGTATATTTTATTCAAAATATAATGTTTAAAATGCACAGTGAGTACCCAAAGAACAACTATATAATGTATGTTGTTTTATAAAATATAACATTATTTGATTTTATATCTATTTTGTAGCAAAAATGTTGCGTTGTCAATTGATTTCATATGTTATTATGTTATTGATATTAATGTAACCAACTACATCAAATTGAAAGATACGGTTGAGTATACAATGTGGTTATTCAAACAATATGCTTCTTTTGTCGGTAAAGATCTCAATCTACAATATTCAAATCCAAGTTGGCAACTAGGAGATCCAAATGTAGGAAAAAGGATCTAGACCGTCCTCTGCACAATAACCTTCTATAATCTTGTAGAATATGTACTTCAAGCCTATAGAAGTGATACTTTGGTTTCTACTTCGTCCACAAAAATGAGGATGTGGTGCACCACCTTCGTCACCCTTTTGAAGAGGAACAAAGGTTGTAGATGTGTTATTCGTCCAAATACTTCCTTTATTCTCATATCTTAGGTGGCAACCTTGGGGTTTCTCTTGGCTCTTGGAGAGGGAGGACAACCTACTTGTCTTACAAGTTGTGTCTCACCCTTTAGGATGTTCCCCCTTTGTATAGGAGAGTCATGGGATTCAAAATGTATGGCCCCTAAACTTGGTTAATGAGTTGAACTAGATTAAATACCATAATTGAATGCTTATAACCCTAATATAAACTTTTGATATGCTTTGAAATCATAATAAGAGCTTAAGTTTCAAATTCGGTCCAATTTGGACACTATTTTTGCAAGTTATGCAGTTTTTTGTACATTTTGGATTTTTATGCAATTTACCCAATTAAGAGGTTTTCTTTGCAATTTTTCACATAAATTATGTTCCTTATATGCTAACTTATCATTATTGAGTATTTTGAGCCATGGGTCTCCTAGTTGATCCATGTTTTGAAGATGTTTTCCTCAAGGGTATTTTAGGGTTTACCCATTCATGGATGAGCTACCTTCAGTAGCTATAAACTAATGAATTATTTGGTTGGCTTGGAAATTCTAAAAAGAAGAGCTAAGCAGGTCTATATGGATGGTGGGGGAGATCCTTGTGTGTATACTTTTATATTCTTAATAGTTTAAGGCAATGGACACTTGGAAAGATACTAGAACTTCAACTTTTTCTTTTTCTTTATCTTAAAGTTTTATATATGTATCCCTAAGAACCCAAACAAACCATTTGATCTCCACCACTACCCTCATTCTAAGAACCTTTTTCTCCCTCTATTCTACATTGAAGTTCCTGTCCAAGGAAGAAGAAAGTGGGGATCTTCTTGGAAAAAGAATCTAGGGTTGCAATTGACTTCCTTTAGGGGTTCCTAAAGCTCCTTCCTAGTGATCTTGACCTAAAAATGTAAGTATTACCTCATTTCCTCCATTTATTTCTTTTCTCTTCTTCCTCCTATATTTCTCCAGGTTGGAACCTTACTATTCCATGGTGAAAGTATATCTAGAACTCAAAAATCTATCATTCTTATTTCTTCTTCTAGGGTTTTGCTTCTTTGTGGAGAGAAATGCCTACTTGGCCAAATTCAGATCTGAATCTAGTTTTTTCTTGCCTTATTTGCTCAAGATTCTTTCTGTTTGGGATCTGAAATACTCTATAGAGGTGAGTTATATAACATTCTTCACTTATATTTTTGCTAGAAGCTTGTTAGTTCATGTTTATGCTTTAATGTGATGATCTAAGCATAAAGAAACTGTGCTTAGAGTTACACATTTTTTATGGTGTTCCCTATTCTGTTCCAGTTCTATATGAACTTGTAAACATGTGTACGACCTTGATAAGGTATAATATTATATGGAACAGGCTGATAGCAACAACCTATGGTTCTAAGTACAAAACAATTGATGGTTCAAATTAGGGTTTTCAAGTTATTTCCTTCCCTATCACTCAACCGATGGCCATACCATTCAACAACCAATGGTGTTGCTATCTTGGAAACTTTTTTTTGTGATCAAGGGTGTCAAATTTTATGGTGACAACCTAAGGTCACCCCCTTAGGTCAGGTTTTGTCTCAATTAGAAGTTTAATTATCATCCACTACGTATTTTAGTGATGCTATCAATCAATGATGACATTAGCTTAATAATTGATGGTGTGAAATGAATATATTGCTGATCTAACAACCAATGGCGAGTTCATTATCACAATTAATGGTGGATCAGATCATCACCACATATGGTGAGTTAAGAATGAAATTGTAGATTCAACTAAACCTTAAACCAATGGTTCCTTGGTTCAATTGATCTAATGGTTAGAGTTATACTTCAATTGGTAACCTTGAACAATGAACCCGACCCAATGAATAATATTAGATGCCTCAACATCCAATGTATTAGAATAAACCCCATGGTATTATATGTGGGTCCTAGTAGAGAGAATTTTATGGTTTAATACCATTAATTTGTAGTCTTACCTTTGCTCTTGTATAGTTATATTTGATAAATCACTATAATAAGTGGATGCGTAACTCCAATGTGATATAGCCTGTTATACCTAACCTTAATGTAGTTAGATGATGTTGATTGGTTATAATCAGACCTCTTGAATGATTAATGTGACAATGTATTACACTCTTCTTGTGCTGAAACCACAATGTAGTGCTATTTGAATATCATAGTGCCTTGCCATAATAATACCTATGGACACATAATTGCTTACCTTTTGAGCCTTGTTTAAGGCATGGAATAATGAGGATGACCTTGCTATGATATTGTGGTGGTCTTAAATGACCTTTGGGCATGTCGAGCCCTGATTGAGGTGAAATCATTTTCATGTTCGAATAAGGGTTGATACCCTAGAACTTGTTATAAGAAATGGATATTTTGAAATGATATGATGACGATGTAGTTCATTATAATGCAATGGATGATGGCATATGGTAATATTATTGAGATCTATACTTCAAACATTTTATATATTCTAAAGTTGCAATGCTTATACACTTGATAGAAATAAATTAGGGTTTGTATGTCCATTTATATGATGAAGCCTTAATTCACCCAATTGGCAATGATTAATCTAGTGAAATTCTAATCATGTAGTGCCCTGTGCCATAGATCCATCTGAGTGTCAGAACTTGCCAGATGGTGAAATGAGTATTCCTAAGGGAAATGCGGAGCACATATTATTGAGTATGTGGGGTGACGTGTATTTTACTACGCGTTAAAAATGCAAGTATACGCGTCGAGTAGTATAGGCCTTGTGAGGCCCGAGTCGAACACAGGGATACTCAGAAATGTTGGAGACTCCTACTAACTATTTACGATCAGCTAAGCCGAATAACAAATTGGGGTTGTTGAACAAAATTAAAAGAAAATAAAAATAAAACAAAGCAAACAATCGATTAAGGTTAATTTAATCAATTCAAAAGGGTATCTTTAGGACTGCGGTTTCACCGTAGGTTTTCATTGTATTAGATTTTATATAATGCCTCAATCTTCTCTTTCTATCCGGGTAATGGCCTGAAAACATAATTACCCACTGTCGTGGTGCAATTCACTACTTAGGTTTAGGTCGGTTCCACCGTCGTAGTAACCTATCCCCTAAACTAAGTGCATTACGAACGATCTCTCAGTATCCACCATTAATTTTACACCACCTTGATCAAGGGATTTATCGATTAACGTATATTTTGTCTCTTTTCAGCCGTTAATCCTTCTTTCAAAGTTATTAAGGGCATTAGGTTATTATTATGGTGATCAAGCATAACAATATAGGGAGAAAACGAAACTATACCACGGATTTAAGAGAGAAAATATGAATTACTATTATAAAACTGTCATACAATGAATCCCCGGGGTACTCCCGGTCCTAAAGATGAAGGGGATTAGCCCCGCATGTTCATCTCAAACAAGTACAAGGTAGAGATAGGGGAAATCATGTGAAAAACGTGAATTGAGAGGGAAAACCCCTGAACGGAGAAGAACCAATTGATCCTTTGTGTAGAACACGTGCTCTCCCGCCTTTCGGTGGTGAAATCCGTCTTCTTCGGCATCCGGATCGACTGGGATGAACTTCTGGCCTCCGTTCTCCTCTCTCTCGCTCCTCGGTACTTGTGCAATGGCTCCCCCGATCCTTCTTTCCTCTGGCCGGACATCATTAAATTAACTCCAGCCGTCCGATTGAGATCAATCGGAATCCAACGCATATCTGATGGCGTCGATACCATCGACGCGGGTCGATGGTATCGAGAGCGGTAGCCCTTGATTTCTTTTCGTCCGAGAGCCTGTTGTAGTCTCGATACCATCGACTTGGGTCGATGGTATCGACCTCCCTCTAGCGACGGCTTTGTCGTTTTGTGTCGCTGCAGCCTCCTTGTGTCGATAGTATCGACGGGGTGTTGATACTATTGATTGCTTCATCGCCAACAACCTGAAGGTGACTCGATACCATCGACATCCCTGTCGATAGTATCGACGCTTTGCTGCTCCTTTCGGCTGGCAACCTGTGACCATGTCGATGGTATCGACTTCCGTCGATGGTATCGACGGAAGCAAATACTCGTTTGTCCTGAAATTCAAAGACAAGATCACATAACTTCACACAAATAATAATAATTTGACAATTAGTGCTCAAAATGATGAAATAAAGGGGATTTGACATAAAATAGTGGCAAAGACCAAAATAGATGAACTATGCAACGTTAACCATAAAAATGACTAATAAAAGCATAAAACACATATCAAACAGGTCTATAAATGCGACTCAAAATCATCGCATCAAGCCCCCCTAAGCTTGAACGTTGCTCGCCCTCGAGCAACTAATCCTTAGAATATAATTGCTAATGTCAACTGAAAAACAACACACCACATCAACATCCCATATGACTCCCACCGGACATTCACAAACCGGCCTTCTCTAACCACAGAACAGTAATTACCCTGACGGCGACAATAATCATCAATAAAAGAAATTGGCCTCAAAACTAATGAACACTATCACATAAGGCAGTTAGCATAATAAAACTCACCGGTTCAGACTTGGTGCATCGTGTGATCGTCTATACTACGTTGCTCGCCCTAACTACCATCTACATGGAAGCAGTTCTCCTGATATTCATTAGTGAGGAGAAATTCATGGTGGCCTACCAGTCCGAGCAACGGGTGGATGAAAATGGGTGGCTCATGGAAGAACGTGGAAGTATTGTACAATTTCATCCTGCATAAAACAAAAATGTCCTATATGATGCAAATGCACATGAGAAATGCCCTAATGCCTAAAATTAAGTGGAATGATGCATGTACTAACTATCCATCCATCTCAACACGAGACAGACATCTAATTAAGCTACATCATGTACTCAATTATTCTTTAAATGCAGGTGATATCACATTCCTTTCTCCTTCTTATTCTAATTGCTTCTAAATAACTCCTTTTTTTCATTAGGCAGATTTTTCAGATTTTTTTCTTTTTTTTTCTTTTTTTTTTCCAGCCCTTATATCCATAATTGACAATGAATATTTTATTGACTTATTTGCTTCATACTAAAAAATGTGCACTATTTAGAAGGTATGGAACTATTTAATTCACCATTTGGAGAAAAATTGAGATACATGATGTACTTTATGCATGAAATTATGAATGCAACTACATGGCATGCACCTAAGGGTAATGTGCATGAATCACTATACTTTTTTTTATATGCAAAACATATGGAAAGTTGCAATGCAAGTCCTATCTAGATGCTATGCAAACAAAAGGAATTAAATATGCACTTTACTTCCAATTCTTGGGTGGATTATGGAAAAATGAAGTGGAACGATCACAAGACTAGATGACTGAACCTTAGAAATATATTATGCATCCCTCCTTACTGACCTGTGTAGTAGTTTAGAGGGTTCTCTCTCTTACATCCAATTAAAGTCTCATTACAATTTGGTCAGTTTAGGCTCAAACAACCATTTCCGTCCACATTCATGAATTATTAGGAGTACAATTATGAAATGTTGTTTTAAAGTTGACATAACCAATCATTTTCCATAGGATATAAGCCCAAGGTCAAAACAAAACAAGCTATCCAAAGACACAAAAATTTCAAATTTCCCTTGAATTTCCCATGCACTATTAATTGAGATGACACAACTTTATGACATCCACAATTACACTAGATAGCATGTGGATCCTACAAAAACTAAAATTGCAAGAAACAAATAACAAGAAACAAAAGCAATAATGTTAAAACTAAAAACAATAAAAGATAAAGTTGTTCCAACTACCCCCCCTAAGCTTGAATTCGACTATGGCCTCATAGTAAAAAAAAAACTTAAAGATTGGAACAGGGATACCAGATCAATCCTGTGGAGGTGGAGGCGGGTACTGCTGTGCATTGGGGTCCCAAGACGGGAACTGGCCCTGGAAGGTCGGATCATACTGGGGCATCGGTGGAGGCTGTGGATACCCCCCAAAATAGCCCTGGCTCTAGTAATGATCGTAAAATAGCTGATGTTGCACCTCCATCCTGTGCAACCTATCGTGGATATTCTGTTGATTCCCAAAGAGAAGGCACTCATTCTCGAAGATCGCCTGCTGGTTGACAAATAGCTGGTTGGTAGTCTCTTGAATACCGGTAAATGTGGTTGTATGCTGCTGCTGTGTCTGGTGGATGTCCTACAACATAGTATACATGCCTTGCATGGAATAGGCATCCTCACTGGGCTGCGAGGGCTGTGGTGATGGCGGCGTAGGCTGTGATGATGAAGACGCACCCGGATGCATCCGAGGACGCTTCCGGGGTGCTACTCGTGCTCGAAGAGGTGTAAGTGCCTCTTCTTCCTCCTTAGCCTCGTCGTCCTGTCCGTCGTCGCCGCCGTCATTGCCGCCTTCTTCATCGGAGTCGGCGATGGCTATGATTGGCCATCGAAAATGTTGTGCTCCCTCGATGTTGAAGACCAGATCGGGCAGCGCGCACTCCTGGTACGCTTGATTTACGTGGTAATGCGCAAAAGCCACGCCAGCTCGGAGAAGAACGAGATTGGCTCGGTGTAGACGTTGCAAGTTGACCTTGCTTCTCGTAGAAAGAGGAGTCAGTTGATCGAGATTCAAGCACAAGTAGAGGGCTATCCTGGTGACAAGCCCTCCAAAATGAATCGGGGCTTTTCTCGTGCTCCTCTTCACCGCCAACACTCATTGTAGAAAGAATGCACCCCAGTTGCACTCTTATTTCTTCAGAAGCTTGTAGAGAAAGAAAAGATCGGGCTCCTGGAATTTGCTGAGGGCAAGATCACTTCGAGCAAAGATGGTGGAACTCAACATCCGGTGCAATACCCGAACAAACGGGTGCTCGAAGTCGGCTACCGCAGCGTTGTGGTAGCTCACCGACCGTCCATGCGGGACCGTCACCAACTCAGAGAAGATGGCTGCATAGTCGGTGCAGTTGTCCGGCCGCCGGCGGTCGTACTGAGAATGATTCCAATTGAAGATCATGTTGAATTGGCGAAGCGTGAGGGTATAGTCACAGTTGTACAGCCGGAAAGACACTCGTCCCTTTATCCATTCACGGTCGGTGGCGACTACGTCGTTGGGCACGACGCAGACGTCAAGCGACGCCATGAACTCCGCCACCAACTCCTTATATGTCGGCCAGTCGTTGAAGAACGGCTGACCATCCGCATGGTAGTGCAACACATCGGGCCTTTGCCCCGTGTGATGGGCCTGCCCCTGCAGAACATAGGCCAAATTGGCCTCAAATCCGAGGTCTCAGATCATTTCCCGGTCCACATACCGGGTGGGTTCGATCTTCCTTTTTAAGATCTCCTCGTAGATCTTCTTCACCTCTGTGGATGGATGCATCATGTGTGGTCGTGCAACCGACCCGGGAGGAGGTGGCACAAACTCCGGGCTCCGGGATATCCTCCGGGTCCGCACATGAAGAAGATGCTCCAGCGACGTGAACCATGTTGGTGAAGAGAAAGGGATTAGAAAGAGAGCGCGGTGCAGAATGGAGATATGAATCTCCGCTCGGTGATGATCGTCACTCGGTGATGCTGGTCTTCGCTCTTGGATGGCTTGGGGAGTGCTCGGTGCAAAGGGAGGAGATCACTCTGAAGGTGTGATGTCAAATGACGTAATGATTCTCCTTAAATAGACTTGGTCGGCGCCATTGTTAGCCCGTCGATACCATCGACGTGAGTCGATGGTATCAACACTGGTCGATGCTATCTGCCCCTCACATGGTATCGACGGTCGTCGATTGCTGGATCTTGAAACCCGGATTGCTAACGTGTCGATACCATCGACATGGGTCGATGGTATCGACGCTACACCCGGATCGATAACGTGGAAGCTGCGATCGCCGTCGATTTGTTTGCGCAGATCGGTGACATGGATGGTCGATACCATCGACTCGGGTCGATGGTATCGACTTTTCTTCATTGCGACACCGCCACTTTGCATTTTAACCTGTAACCATGTCGATACCATCGACGAGGCCGTCGATGGTATCGAGTTGACTGAGACAAATCGGTCTGCACTTCTCCAGAGATCTCGATGGAATCGACTCCTATGTTGATACTATCGACTTTTCCTTCTCGACCACCTGTAGGTATGTCGATACCATCGACGAGGCCATCGATGGTATCGACTCAGAACAAAATCTGTAGTCGTCAACCTGTACCCTTTTCGATACCATCGACCAGTGTGTCGATGGTATCGACTCAGCCTCAGCCTGCACAATGAACAAACGGATCAAGGTATCTTCTTTACACTAAAAATTGAACAAAAATAAAGCAACCTACGATTATAAATAAACTATCCTAATGTACCAATGGTTGGGTTGCCTCCCAACAAGCGCCCTTATTTAACGTCTTAGGCTAGACTGCTTCCGGGCATCTCAATCATCCAAAAGTGAAATGAGTTTGACCTCATTCACCTTCCTGTTGTAATTCTCCCCAAAATAGAGCTTCAGCCTTTGTCCATTCACCAAAAATGTGGTATCACCATCACGTACTAAGATCGCGCCGTGTGGTTTGACCTCTTCCACCACGAACGGTCCACTCCACCGAGATTTGAGCTTCCCGGGATGCAACTTGAGTCATGAGTTGAACAACAAAACACTATCTCCCTTCTTGAATGTGCACAACTCGATGTGGCGATCTTGGATCAGCTTTGTGCGCTCCTTGTATATCTGTGCGTTCTCATACGCCGTCATCCTTAGCTCGTCCAACTCATTCAATTCAAGCATCCTCTTTCTCCCCGCTTCATTGTAACTCAGATTTAGCCTTCTAAGCGCTGAATGGGCCTTGTGCTCCAACTCAACCAGCAAATGACAAGCCCGGCCATACGCCAACCTAAAAGGCGTGGTGCCTATAGGTGTTTTGTAAGCCGTCCTATATGCCCACAATGCATCCGGTAGTAGGGCACTCCAGTTCTTCCTCGTGGATGCCACCATACGCTCTAGAATCTTCTTAATTTCATGGTTTGAGACCTCCACCTGCCCTTGGGTCTGTGGGTGATATGGGGTGCCTATATTTTGCTTGACCCCATATTTCTTCAATAATGTCGAAAACTTTTGATTCCTAAAATGTGTACCCCCATCACTGATTATCATTCGGGGTACCCCAAACCTGTAGAAAATATTTTCCTTCACAAATCTGCACACTACAGTGGAATCATTAGTCCTTGTGGGTATTGCTTTCACCCACTTCGACACATAATCAACTGCTAATAAAATGTATAAATTGGAGTTCGAGGACACAAAAGGTCCCATGAAATCTATGCCCCAAAGATCAAATACCTCCACTTCCTAAAACACATTCAGGGGCATCTCCTGTCGCTTTGAGATATTACCTGCACGCTGGCAAGAATCACATTGCCTCACAAAATCGTAGGCATCCCGAAACAAAGTTGGCCAATAGAGGCCACTTTCCAAAACCTTAGCTGTCGTGCACGAGCTGGCGTGGTGTCCTCCCGTGGGTGATGCATGGCAATGTTGGAGAATGCTCTCGTACTCCATTTCAGGCACACACCTGCGCAAGATATCGTCCCTGCATTGCTTAAGAAGAAGTGGATCATCCCAAAAATAATATCTTAAAGAATGGAAAAATCTTTTCTTCTCCTGATATGACCAATCTTCCGGGATGATCCCGCAAGACAAATAATTTACAATCTCAGAGAACCAAGGATCTTTAGAGTTAATTTTCAAAAGTTGTTCAACCGGAAACATCTCAGTTATGGGTATATGTAAATCTTTTTCATCCACCCTTTCTAACCTAGACAAATGATCCGCAACAACATTTTCAATCCCATATTTATCCTTGATTTCAATGTCAAATTCTTGTAAGAGCAAAATCCACCTAATGAGTCTAGGCTTTGCATCTTTTTTCTCCATTAAGTATTTTATTGCGGCATGGTCAGTCCATACAACTACTTTAGATCCAACTAAATACTGCCGGAATTTTTCAAAAGCGAAAACAACGGCGAGTAATTCTTTTTCCGTAGTTGTATAATTTAATTGGGCATCATTCAAGGTCTTTGAAGCGTAGAAAATCACGGCGGGCTTATTTTCAACCCGCTGCCCCAACACAGCTCCTACCGCAAAGTCTGAAGTGTCACACATTAGTTCAAAGGGTTTTGTCCAATCCGGTGTTTGAACAACCGGTGCAGAAATTAGCTTTTATTTTAACATTTTGAATGCATGTAGACACTTATCATTGAAATCAAAAACCGCATCTTTCTCCAAAAGCTCGGATAGAGGTTTCACGATTTTAGAAAAATCCTTTATAAATCGTCGATAGAACCTGGCACGTCCCAAGAAACTTCTTACCCCTTTTACAGAATTTGGTGGGGGCAATTTGGAAATGACCTCAATTTTTACCGGATCCACCTCTAAACCTTTACTAGAAACCTTATGTCCTAGCACTATTCCCTCATTCACCATCATGTGACATTTTTCCCAATTGATGACCAAATGTGTGTCCTCACAGCGCTGTAAAACTTTGTCTAGATTATAGAGACATTCATCAAACGATGCACCATGCACCGAAAAGTCATCCATAAAAACCTCGAGACAATGCTCTACCATGTCAGAAAATATGGCGAGCATACAACGTTGAAACGTCGCCGGTGCATTGCATAAACCAAAAGGCATGCGACGGTACGCGAAAGTCCCATAGGGACAAGTGAAAGTAGATTTCTCTTGATCCGAAGGATCAATCGAGATCTGGTTGTACCCCGAGTACCCGTCAAGAAAACAGAAATGTGATCTACCAGCAAGACGCTCTAAGATTTGATCAATGAACGGTAAATGAAAGTGATCCTTTAGCATGGCGGCATTCAAACGGCGGTAGTCAATGCAAACTCGCCACCCGGATACCAATCGGGTGGTGACAGGTTCATTTAGCAAATTTTTTGTGACAGTAATTCCCCCCTTCTTAGGGACTACCTGTGTGGGACTCACCCATGTCGAGTCTGATATGGCGTAAATAATACCTGCAGCAAGAAGTTTAATGACCTCCTTCTTCACAACCTCCATCATGCTTGGATTGAGACGTCGTTGAGGTTGAATCACGGGCTTGGCTCCCTCCTCGAGCCGAATCTTGTGCTGACATAGAGTAGGGGAAATCCCCTTGATATCTGCAACGGACCACCCAAAAGCTCCCCGGTGGTTCTTCAGCATTATCAACAGTTGCTCCTCCTCATCCGCACTCAAATAGGCAGAAATGATCACTGGTAACTTATCTTCCTCAGCTAGGAAGACATATTTGAGATGCGGTGGCAGCGGCTTTAATTCAAGATCTGGCGGGCTGATCAAAGATGATTGAAGCGGCGGGGGAAGTTCACCTAAATCTTCATAATGCCTCGCATAGAAGCATGGAAGCATCTGAAGCATTTTAGCACACTCCTTGAGTGAATTGCTCCGCATCCAATCGTGTGCAATGTTTAACAAACACGCCTCCAATGGTAATTCCGGAAATGCATCAGAAATAGAAATAGAAATCGCATCATCCTCCAGAGAAAGGGGAATGTCCTCATTCTCATCATTCGGGAACCCCATAGCTTTGCACAAAGAAACTACTTTGGTCTGCTCCATGATATCTACAGCCAAAGTTCCATTGTCCACCTTGCTCATCACATGAGCCATGTCCAAAAATGGCTTCCCAAGACAGAGTGAAATATTACTATCCAGATGTTTTACCATATTGCATTGTTCCTTTGCTTTAGATGACGCAGTACTAGAAGGCATGACCATCTCAAAGGGGTCATCAGCTATGCCCAAGGTCAAGCGACCTCTCCCCATCTCTAAGATCATGTCGGCTATAGCTTGGAAAGGACGTCCAAGTAACAACTCGTTGCCATGTTCATCTTGCATCTCCATGACTACAAAATCTGCCGGAAAGACAAATCTATCCACCTTCACTAACACATCTTCACATATTCCATAAGGTTTTACCACAGAGTTATCCGCCAATTGAATCGTCATATTGCTTGGCCGTGACTCCTTCAATCCCAGCTTTTTAAATGTAGAAAGGGGCATCAAGTTGATGCTTGCCCCTGAGTCACATAATGCTTCACCGAATTTAAACTTCCCAATATAACAAGAAATGTTAAAGCACCCAGGATCTTGCCTCTTTGGCGGTAAAGTGCCCATGATGAAGGCACTCACTTGCTCCTTTAGCACGACAACCTCTGTATCCGGAATTTTCCTCTTTTTGGTTATGAAATCCCTTAGAAACTTCCCGTATGAAGGAATTTGCTCAATAGCTTCCAGTAAAGGGATATTGACTGAAAGCTTCCTAAAAGTGTCTAAGAACTTCTTGAACTGCGCATCTGCCTTCCTCGCCTTAGCACTATTTGGATACGAGACCGGAATAGCTTGTGCCCTTTGATGAGGTGGCACATAAGGTGTCTTTTTCTGAGATTCCTCCTCTGCAACCGGTTCTTCAGTATCATCTACAGCTGTGTCCTCAACCTGCCCTGTGACTGATATGGGTTGCTCCTCATTGGATTTACCTTCTTCTTCAGTTTGTGGTGTGCTTGTCTCCTCGGCCCTTGGATTCAACAATTTCTTGCCACTTCTTAGCAGAATAGCCTTTGCTTACTGATTTCCCCCGGGAACATTAGTATTCCCCGGAAAACCTGGATGTGTCGGTTTCTTCAAACTACCGATCTCGGCTGCCATCTGTGCCATAGATGTCTCAATGGTCCTCATTTGAGCCCCGTGGCTCTGTAATGTTTGCCCAAATTGATTCATGAACTCTCCTTGCTGCTTGATTTGCTGGCCAAATGTATTCATTAGCTCTTGATTCTGCTTTATAACCTGATTGAGCAGCTCCGTGCTCTTATCTTCTGCTACTGGCGTGGGTTTGGCATCCGGATCCTGTAGAAAATTATTTGGATCCTTCCACGAGAACTTTTTATCTTTTCTCCATGAATAGTCATTGTTCCTATATCCTTGCTGTTGTCTCATGTATTTGACTTGAGCCTCATTCTCAGACTCATTTTCCTCCTTTTGCAGTAGCTTCTTGGCAAGAAGATCCATCTTCTCATCCAGCTCTTTCATTGCCTTGGACTCTCCTGCAACTCGAACTTGCTCTACCGGGCCTCTTTCTCTCTCACCCCAGGACTGCTTTCTAGCCATATTCTTGAGTATCTCCCAGCATCTGGTGTATGTATTGTTCAGAAAGAAACCTGACCCAGCTGAATCCAGATTACTCCTATCATGCTCAGAGAGAGCAAAATAGAAGATCTTCACCTGCATCTCTTTGTCCAACCCATGATGCGGGCACCTCCTCAGCATAACTTGAAATCTCTCCCAGGTCTCAGAATATGTCTCACCGGCCTGTTGGGTGAAGTTATGAATCTTCCAGATCATGTCGTTAGTCTTCTCAGGAGGGAAGAACCTCTCAAAGAGGACCTCCACCATATGGTCCCAGGACTCCACAAACTCATCGTCCAAATTATGCAGCCACTCTCGCGCGGCTCCCGCCAAAGAACTCGGGAAGAGCTTGAGATACAGTGCGACCTGTGGAAACTGATCGATTTTTACCATGTCACAGTTTTCAACAAACTGGTTGATGTGCGCGACGGGGTCCTCATTCTTGAGCCCATGAAAAGCATTCGACTTGACCAGATTTATCAAAGCCGGATCAATCTTATATGTCAGTATGTTGATTGCCTACTTCTTTATAGGCCCCTTGGAAGCTGATGCTGAAGAAGCCTTGATCTTCTCCCATATGGTCTGTGTGTCGGCCATCTCTTCCTGTTCAAGTTCGGAATCTACCTCTTCTTGCTCTTGCTCTTGATAATCCTCGTCATCAGGTCCTTCCAGCGGAACCTCGGGTGCGCGTTCCGCGTAGTCAGTACTACGCGTCTGCACCATACACAATACCTGAAATAAGAAAATTCGAGTTCAGTACAGTGTTGTGACGAGTATAAAAATTTTCGAACAATTTAAAAATATTTGAAGTTGAATGAAAATTAAAAAAAATGTGGCCTAGAGTGGCCGCTCGTGGCACTCGAAGTGCCAACAGTTTCTCCGTATCCCCGACAACGGCGCCAAAAACTTGACGTGTATTTTACTACGCGTTAAAAATGCAAGTATACGCGTCTAGTAGTATAGGCCTTGTGAGGCCCGAGTCGAACACAGGGATACTCGGAAATGTTGGAGACTCCTACTAACTATTTGCGATCAGCTAAGCCAAATAACAAATTGGGGTTGTTGAACAAAATTAAAAGAAAATAAAAATAAAACAAAGCAAACAATCGATTAAAGGTTAATTTAATCAATTCAAAAGGGTATCTTTAGGACTGCGGTTTCACCGCGGGTTTTCATTGTATTAGATTTTATATAATGCCTCAATCTTCTCTCTCTATCTGGGTAATGGCCTAAAAACAGCCTACTGTCGTGGTGCAATTCACTACTTAGGTTTAGGTCGGTTCCACCGTCGAAGTAACCTATCCCCTAAACTAAGTGCATTACGAACAATCTCTCAGTATCCACCATTAATTTTACACCACCTTGGTCAAGGGATTTATCGATTAACGTAGATTTCGTTTCTTTTCAGCCGTTAATCCTTCTTTTAAAGTGATTAAGGGCATTAGGTTATTATTATGGTGATCAAACATAACAATATATGGAGAAAAGGAAACTATACCACAGATTTAAGAGAGAAAATATGAATTACTATTATAAAACTGTCATACAATGAATCCCTGGGCTACTCCCGGTCCTAAAGATGAAGGGGATTAGCCCCGCATGTTCATCTCAAACAAGTACAAGGTAGAGATAGGGGAAATCATGTGAAAAACGTGAATTGAGAGGGAAAACCCCTAAACGGAGAAGAACCAATTGATCCTTTGCGTAGAACACGTGCTCTCCCGCCTTTCGGTGGTGAAATCCGTCTTCTTCGGCGTCTGGATCGACTGGGATGAACTTATGGCCTCTTTTCTCCTCTCTCTCTCTCCTCGGTACTTGTGCAATGGCTCCCCCGATCCTTCTTTCCTCTGGTCGGCCGTCATTAGGTATAAGTCCCTAATTAGGTTGTTAATTAACTCCAGCCATCCGATTGAGATCAATCTGAATCCAATGCATATCTGACGGCGTCGATGCCATCGACGCGGGTCGATGGTATCGACCCCGTGTGGTAGCGGCAACCCTTGATTTCGTCCGAGAGCCTGTTGTAGTCTCGATACCATCGACTTGGGTCGATGGTATCGACCTCCCTCTAGCGACGACTTTGTCGTTTTGTGTCGCTGCAGCCTCCTTGTGTCGATAGTATCGACGGGGTGCTGATACTATCGACTGCTTCATCGCCAACAACCTGAAGGTGACTCGATACCATCGACATCCCTGTCGATAGTATCGATGCTTTGCTGCTCCTTTCGGATGGCAACCTGTGACCATGTCGATGGTATCGATGGAAGAAAATACTCGTTTGTCCTGAAATTCAAAGACAAGATCACATAACTTCACACAAATAATAATAATTTGACAATTAATGCTCAAAATGATGAAATAAAGGGGATTTGACATAAAATAGTGACAAAGACCAAAATAGATGAATTATGCAACGTTAACCATAAAAATGACTAATAAAAGTATAAAACACATATCAAACATGTCTATAAATGCGACTCAAAATCATCGCATCATGGGGGTGCTTGTCATCCTGAATCCAAATGCTTAGGGAAGATGACTGTGGTCATACCTAGCTCTCTTTTTGAGAACGACTATAGTCATGTCTCAGTGATTATCATGTGATAAAGGTTTGTCTTTGCATACCTTAGTCTCTAGTGCCATGACCTGTACCAAGGTGGGATAGTTGTTTACAGGACTATATGTCACTATTTTTCAGTTAGACTGAGATGTCACTGCAGTGCAAACTCATATTGACCGAGTATGGAGAAGATCTTCGAGTCCGACTCTTCCTTGATCTTATATAGAGCTTATTGTGACCAAGTGGTGGTCAGTTGGACTTTGAGTGGTACCACTCAAACTCCCCAGGGCATAATAAAAGATATAATACCAGCCATGTAGTCTAATTTCTAGGGTTTAATACATATCACATTGGTTGATTAACCCTTATCTTGTGTTTACACTAAATAGTTCTTACATGATGCAGACTTATAAAAATTGAGTAATTCTACTTGATGCTACAACTTATTTTCTTAATTACTTAGTATGCTTAAACTGTTCAATCTGTTCATATTGATTATTTAATACCCTAAATGCTCAATGTATTTACTATTAATTAATATGTTATAATCAATATATGTTGGAGAAAGTTATATCTCTCACTGGGACTGGGTCTCACCAGTGGGTTACCACTTTTTTTTGGTGGTCATAGGAAACGAGGTGGAGGTCACGCTGTGGAAGAGAACCAACCTGGTGTTGAATAGATTCAGAAGGTTGGTTAGTTGTAGATGTTAGTAGTAGAGTCCTAGTGTCATCCCTATACTCTCAGGTCCAAGTATGAGATGCGTTTTCTAGATGATATACTCATATTGACATGAGATTTTGGTAGTATGCCAATGTTTGTAAATATATGGCATATACATGTGAAATATTTTTTGTATGGAGGATGTGACTGAGGTCTTTAGACCCATATGTGAATACTTGTTACAATATATGAGAATGGAATGATGTACCTTTATGCAAATATTCAAGAGTTTATTTACATTATTGGAATTGGTTTTAATTATTCTGCATTTTTAACTATGTGATTAATTAGTAGTTGATTGTGTTTTGTGTTTTGAGTAATCTCATTTAGCGTGACAAGGTGTCACAGCTAAGTTGGTATTGAAGCTCTAGGTTTTTTGAGTCTACATGGACATAAAACTTAGGTTTGAGTATGTTCTTATGCATCCAACATATTTGATCATAGTTTATGTTTATGTAGATATGTCTAGAGGACATGAAGAACACGTTGAGAGTAGCTATGTTGCACTAAGAGGAGGTGCTTGGAGGTAGGCACGTGATGAGAGAGTGATTGAAGAAGGGCCAGAGAAACTCGCAATGCCTCATCTAGACCCGACAAGGATGGCCAATCCTCAGTTTCAGTCTATGTTTAGACATATGACATCCACAATTACACATATTGCTGACAGAGTGCCAACACCTCAAGCTCAGACAGTTACCCCTAATGTGGCATCCCAAGGTTCCAGGAAGACATTTGAATGTCTTAGACGTGTTGGGGCGATCAAATATGTAGGTACTTATGATCCTACAGAAGTTGACATGTGGTTGACTGAGATGGAAAAGGCGTTCAAAATCCTAAACATCACTGAAGAAGACAAAGTTAAGCATGCAGTATACTTGTTGAAGGGTAGTGCTAGCCACTAGTGGGCTATAGAAGAGGAGAAAAGGCTAGGATTTGTGATAGGATGAGATGAGTTTCATAGGGAATTTGTTAGCTGCTATTTTCCAGAGACCTATCTTGATGAGAAGATATATCAGTTGTAGAAGATTCTTCAGGGGGCTATGACTATTAATGAATATGAGTCAAAGTTTGTGGACCTTTTGAGGTTCTGTCCACACATGGAAGCCACTGACAAAGAAATGATTTGTAGGTTCAAAAAGGGCCTAAATACTGAATTGACAACAACATCATCAACCCTAGAAAATAGGGAGAGGTTTTCTACCTATGTGGAATCTGTAAGGAGGATTAAGAGGTCTTCCATAGAAAAGTGTGTAGATAATACTAAGAAGTGACCGATTCAATTCGAAGGACAATCATCTGTAGGATTTAAGAAGCCAAGATTTACACCATTAGAGTCGCAACAAAGGTCGACTTTTAGTGAGCAAAGATCATTCACTCCATCCCAAGGGACCCCGAATAGGGGTAGAGGTCACAGTTTTCCACCTGCAGGAGCCCACAACACATCATTAGTTTCATTGACAGGGTCATCTAGGCCATTCTATGAAAGTATGACGTGTCATAAGAGTTGATAAGTGGGACAAACAAAGTGGTATTGCCCTATGAAAAATGAGGAGGTGACTCAGCAACCAAGATAGAGTCAACAGAGTTCACAACAACAACAATTTAGCATTGGTAGTGGTAGAGGACGCAGTCAAGCATCACAAGAAGGATCCTTTGGATAGAATAACAGAGGATGTGGATGATAGCAGGTGATGGCAAGGTTCTATGCCATGACCTAGCCAGAAGCAGTGGTCAATCTAGGAGTTGTGACATGTCATATGGAGTTATTTCATTATGATTTGTCTGCTTCTTGTTTTGTATTTGTGTTAGTAGACCTGGGTGTGACATACTCTTTTATCACCAGAGAGGTGATAGATGGTTGTTATCTACCTGTTAGTCATAGATCTGATAGCCTGTGGCTAGAGACTCCTTTGGTTGGTTCCATTGAGTTGCGAGAAGTGTGCCTTTCTTACGTTCTTTTTTTTTTGATGCAACATTCAAGTGGATATTTTGCCACTTGACATGCATGGTTTTGATGTAATCTAGGAATGAATACCTTGGAAAAATACAAGGTAGTCTTGGACTTTAGTACTAAGGTAGCAGCGTTCCATGATTGAGATGTACAATGGATTTTCCAGGGTGATAGGAAGATTCTTCCTACATGTTTGGTGTTAGCTATGACAGCTGAGCGGTTGATGAGACAAGGATGTGAGGCTTTCTTAGCTGATGTTGTGGATACCAATGCGGGAGGTCCTAGTATCCAAGAGGTACTGGTCGTGTGATAATTTGAGGATGCCTTTTCTGAGGAATTTCCTAGCATTCCCCGTCCTAGAGAGATTGAGTTTGAGATCAATCTTGTTCTTTGAACACAACCCATAGCACAGTCATCATACAAAATGGCACCAATAGAGATGCAGGAGTTGAAGAAATAGTTATAAGAACTGTTAGAGAAGGATTTTATCAGGCCGAGCAGTTTCCCTTGGGGTGCTCCCAAGTTGTTTGTTAAAAGAAGGATGGTTCAATGAGGTTGTGTATAGACTACAGACAGTTGAACAAGGTGACAATAAAGAATAAGCATCCTTTGCTGAGGATTGATGATCTTTTTGATCAATTGAGAGGTGCCACTGTGTTTTCAAATATAGACCTGAGGCCAGGTTACCATCAATTGAGAATTAAGGTTGATGACATACCCAAGTCAGCTTTTAGGACTAGGTCTGGTCATTATGAGTTTGTGGTTATATCATTTGGGCTAACCAATGCACCTTCAACTTTTATGGATCTGATGAATAGGGTGTTTAGACCTTATCTTGATAAATGTGTGGTCATGCTCATAGATGATATCCTGATATACTCCAGGGATAGTCAGTAGAATGAGCAACACCTTTGCCAGACATTGACTTTATTGAGGCAACATCAACTATATGCTAAGTTCAACAAGTGTGAATTTTGGTTATCTGAAGTGTCTTTTTTGGGCCATGTTATATCTGTAAAAGGCATTTGTGTTGATCCCAAAAAGTGGAATCTGTACTAGAATGGGAACAACCAAGGAAATCGATAGACATCCGTAGTTTCCTAGGTCTGGGAGGTTATTACAGGAGGTTCATAAAAGACTTCAGTTCTATAGAGCTACCCCTATCTAGGTTAACCAAGAAGGATGCTCTGTTTACTTGGAATGACAAGTGTAAATGTTCTTTCCAACTATTGAAAGAAAAGTTGACTAATGCACCAGTGTTATTACTGCTAGAGCAAGAGAAAGGCTATATTGTCTTTTGTGATACTTCAAAGAATGGGTTGGGATGCGTGTTGATGTAGGATAAAAATATGATTTATTTTACTTCACGACAACTTAAGAAACATGAGGAGAATTATCCAACACATGAGTTGGAGCTTGCAGCGGTGGTCCATACCTTAAAGATCTGGAGACACCATCTTTATGAAGAAAAGTGTCAGATCTTCACTGACCACAAGAATCTAGAGTATATCTTCTAAAAATACGAGCTAAATATGAGACATATGAGATGGATGGAGCTGATTAAGGATTATGATTGCACAATAGACTACCATCTAGGGAAATCAAATGTGCTAGTTGATGCATTGAGTAGAAATTCATCTTCATGATCAACAGTAGATAATGCACAATTAAATTCCTTGATGTGCCATAAGTGCGATATGCTAGTGTCTCTTCGCCAGATGAATGTACAACTAAAAGTTTCCTTGCTGGTAGGATTGTTGGCACAATTAAAAGCGAAACCTACCTTGAGACAATAAATTCATGATGCACAATACAATGATACTGTGATATAGAATATCCGATCAGGGATTGGCAGTGTAAATTATGATGGCTTTCATGAGGCATATGATGGTACAATTTGTTACACAATAGGACAATAGTTCCTGATGTTGATGGGTTTTCGAAGATGGTACTTGAGGAGGCTCACTCCTCCATGTATGCAATGCATCCTAGAAGTACCAAGATGTACTAAAACTTGAAAGATATGTATTGGTGGCCAAGTCTACAATGTGATGTGGCAGAGTTCATTACCAAATGTCCAGTTTGTCAGTAGGTGAAGACTGAGCACCAGAAGCCTACAGGGACATTACAACCCTTGACAATACCACAGTGGAAATGAGATCATATTACTATGGACATTGTGGTTGGTCTTCCTATGACAGCCAAGGGTCATGATTCTGTATGGGTGATAGTAGATAGATTGACTAAGTCAGGTCATTTTCTTCCAGTCAAGACGATGTTTACAATAGAGAAACTGACACAAATATATGTTGATGAGATAGTCTGTCTGCATGGCATTCCAATGACTATAGTTTCTGACAGAGGTCCACAATTTACAAGTCATTTTTGAGAGTGTCTGCATTCAGCAATGGGAACATAACTGAGATCCAACACAACTTTTCATCCATAGACTGATGGACAGTCTGAAAGGATCTCTTGAGGGCATGTGTGCTGCAATTTCTTAGTAGTTGGGATGTTCATCTGACTCTATTAGAGTTTGCATACAACAATTGCTATCAAAGAAGAATATATATGGTTCCTTACGAGGCTCTGTATGGGAGATGATATTGGTCTCCTCTTTGCTGGTATGAGATAGGTGAATATCAACTTTTGGGTCCTGAGCTAGTACAGTAGACTACATAAAAGATTAAAGTGATACAATAATAGTTGAAACCAACCCAAGACAGGCAGGAATCTTATGCAGATAACTGTTGCAGACCATTTGAGTTCCAAGTGGGAGATAAAGTATATCTTAAAGTTTCTCCTTGGAAAGGTGTGCTAAGGTTTGGAAAGAAGGGTAAGTTAGCTCCTAGATTTATGGGACCATACCCTCTCCTAACTTGTGTTGAAAAGGTAGCATACAAATTTGAGCT
Organism: Alisma plantago-aquatica; assembly: GCA_963693085.1. Lineage (NCBI taxonomy): Eukaryota > Viridiplantae > Streptophyta > Magnoliopsida > Alismatales > Alismataceae > Alisma > Alisma plantago-aquatica. The sequence continues at coordinate 501,565,071 of OY856413.1, forward strand.
ACCAACTGATCTACATAGATTGCATAATGTCTTTCACATCTCAATATTGAGGAAATGTCATCCAATTCTGAGTAGACAATCCAACCAGTATAGGTTGAGTTAGATGAGGATATCTCCTACGTTGAGGGTTCTGTGTTGATCATAGATAAAAGGGTGAAAAAGCTGAAGAGAAAAGATATAATACTGGTGAAAGTTTTGTGGAATCACCATGGCATAGAGAAATCCACATGGGAACTAGAGAATTATATACATGGAAACATACCCATCTCTTTTTGTGTAGGATTTTGGGGGAAAATCCTTGTTAGGGGTTTATAGTTGTAAGGCCCCTGAACTTGCTTAATGAGTTGAATAAGATTAATTACCATAATTTAATGCTTATAACCCTAATATAACCTTTTGATATGCTTTTAAATCATAAGACAAGCTTAAGTTTCAAATTTTGCCCAATTTGGACACTGTTTGAACAAATTATGCAATTTTATGTACATTTTGGACTTTTCTACAATTTACCCAATTGAGGGGTTTTTCTTTGCAATTTGTCACATATATTATGTTCCTTATATGGTATCTTATCATTATTGAGTATTTTGAGCAATGGAGCTCGTAGTTGAGCCATGGTTTGAAGATGTTTTCCTTAAGGGTATTTTAGGGTTTACCCCTTCATGGATGAGCTACCTTTAGTAGCTATCAACTAATGAATTATTTCATTGGGTTGGAAATTTTTAAAAGGAGAGCTAAGCAGATTTATATGTATGGTGGGGGGTATGTTTGTGTGTGTGCTTGTATATTCTTAATAGTTTAAGGCCATGGACACTTGGAAAGATACTAGAACTTCAACTTTTTCTTTTTCTTTATATTAAAGTTTTATATTCCTATCCCTAAGCACCTAAACAAACAATTTGATCTCCACCACTTCCCTCCTTCTAAAAACCTCATTCTCCCTCTGTTCTACTGTGAAGTTTTTGTCCAAGGAAGAAGAAAGTGGGGATCTTCTTGGAAAAAGAATCTAGGGTTGCAATATACTTCCTTTAGGTGTTCCTAAAGCTCCTTCCTAATGATATTGACCTAAAAGAGTAAGTATTACCTTATTTCCTCCATTTATTTATTTTCTCTTCTTCCTCCTATATTTCTCCAGGTCATAACCTTGATGTTCCATGGTGAAAGTAGCTCTAGAACTCAAAAATCTATCCTTCTTGTTTCTTCTTCTAGGGTTTTGCTTCTTTGTGGAGAGAAGTGCCTACTTAGCCAAGTTCAGATCTGAATCTAGGGTTTTCTTGCCTTATTTGATTGAGATTCTTGCTGTTTGGGATCTGAAATACTGTATAGAGGCGAGTTATATAACATTCTTCACTAATATTTCTTGCTAGAAGCTTGTTAGTTCATGTTTATGTTATACTCTGATGATCTAAGCATAAAGAAACCATACTTGTTTAGGGTCACGATTTTTTTATGGTGTTCCCCATTCTGTTCTAGTTCTATATGAGAATTTAAACATGTGTATGGCCTTTCTAAGGAAATTATGATATGGGGCAGGTTGTTTAATGCCCGTTTTCAAATTAGTCATCTAATTAGGGTTTACTTGGATGATTGTATGCGTAATTAAGTTGATCATTGTTTGAACCTTGATTAATGATGGTAGTTAAGTTTTTATATTTTAAATACAACAATAAGGTTTAATCATACTTTGATTCACATAATTAGGGTTAACATTTGGAAACCCTAATCGACCCAAATTAGGGTTTTGATGACTTTTGAATACACAATTTGATAAGTATAGTGTCTCAATAAATGATTTTTAGTATTTTATGTGTAACTCTGATTTAAATAAAATTTGGATATGATTTGTATATATAAAATATGAATAATATTTAAAAATATCAGAATTTTTTGATGAATGTTCTAACATGTTTATTGGTCAAGTTTCAAACTCGACCGATCATATTTTAGATTGATATAGTAGTGTGGTAATTGAATTTTATCTTTTTATTGGTATATTCAATTTATCTAAAATTTTAACTGTATTTGTTAAACTCCTTTATAGACACTCTATTAAATTGGTGTAATTTTTGGATGATTTTTAATCTCTACAGAGTGGGGTGTCGTTCAAGTTCTGTGAAGGACAAACTCGACTGACGATGTTGCTGACTGCAATATAACATTGTAGTATTTGATTTGTAATTATTTATTGGTAACTATAAATGATCTAAATTTTTTACTGTTTCTTATAAGAACAACTTCAGACATTGTCTTAAAGTTTCATAATTTTTGGATGAGGTTTGAGTTCTGAAATGTGTGGTTTCGGTCGAGTTTATAACTCAACCGACCAATTAGTCTGAGCAAAATAAAAATACATTGAGGGGCTTGTTTGCAAATGTTCTAAGCACCTCAATTCATATATATCACTAACTTAACACACAAGGAGCACTCATAACTTGTCCTTCCTATCAAAGAAACAAAATTCTTGAGAGAGAGGAGACCTAGGGTTTTGAGTAGAGAAAGTGGTGGAGATGTTGACCTAGGGTTTCTCTATCCGAGATATGACGAAATCAAGTAAGTTTAGCTTCTTTGCATAGACTTTAATGGTGAATTTTCTCTCACATGTCAAGATTCCGTCCCTCCTCTGATTTGATCCAAAATGGTATCAAAACTTCCCCTTTTCTCACTCTTTCTTCACAATCCCTCATTTTTAGGGTTTCTGAGTTGAAAGGAAGAAGAATCGGGTGAATTGCTAGGGATTTGATATGAGATCAAGATTTTCAGATATGGGATACGTTTTTAAGTTGTTTTACAGCTTAGGGCGAGTGGGTAAAAGAATATTTCTGTCAATTGTAATCAATTAGATGGTCTTAATTTATATTCTCGATTTCTTCCTAGATGACAATAAATGAAAAGAACTGTTCTTGAATTCAGTTTACAGAATACTTCAATTCATGTTCCAACTATGATATGAAAACATTTATATGATGACATAGATATAGATATCCATGTATCTAGAATACTATAGAATTAAGAAGTTTATGGAGAATCTTCTGAAGATCTGAATTTTCAAGCTATTCGGGTGCTTGAACAACATTATAGCTAAAATTCAGATTTATGTTTATATGATCTTACTTATGTTCCTAGTGCATATAATTCTACATGTTTGATTTCTTTGATTTGATGTATGGACAAATAGTGTTTCTGATTCTCACATTACATATGTTGTGAATAGCAAGTAATCAAGGATGGAAACCCAATCTAGTATGCTTTTACAAGTATACATATATAATTTAGTAGTAAATGGCTGATTGAAATGATTCATGTGATATTGTGGGATTTTATCTTAATATTGTCTTATATGCATATATGCTTTGTTTATGAGATTCGTATTTTATAACTCAAATACTTGTCATGAAATGCATATGTTTTTATGCTATTGCAAGTGGAGATATGCCATGCCCTACATAAGTATGTTATCAATGCCATGCATAAATGTGAGAAATGTTGAATGAGAATATTTATATTAGTAGACATGATATATGTTTGAATACAAGAGAAGTGCTATATGTGCATGAATAAGGAGAAACCCTAAGAAAGGGGTAAACAACATGTTAAACATTCAATTCAGTATCATCAGTGATTTCAATTCAATAGTCTGAGTAGTCATTAATATACAAAGTTAAAAGTGATCAGTCTAAGAGAAAGATATAATAAAAGTTACAGTAATAATAGACTTAGGATCCCAAAACACCTTAGATTCCCTAAGAGAGGTATGCGCCGTAGGGATGAAATGACCTAACCCTGGTAGTGTCCAGTATACGGGGGTCGGAACGTACTAACAAGTGGTACAGGGGACAAAGCCCTAGTGGAAGTTTCCTTAAAAATACAGTATGTAGTGTCCAACATCAACCATAGATCCCGGTGGCACTAGAGTACGGAAACGCCAATAGGTGGCTTGACTCTCCGCCCGTGTGCTCAGGTTAGAGGAGGAGTCCAGTTTTACGGCCCATAGGTGTGCCGAGGCTAGAGAGCCATTTTCCTATTGCAGACCAGTGATGTAGTCAGGCTTAGCATTCCCGTGTATGTTAGCTAAGTCTTGTATGGTGAGATCGTATTTCGTTACGATTCTTCATATGTAGAGTACACTGCATATGATCAAGGCATAAGCTAAAATATGATAATATAAGTTTTTTTTAAGAGTTTTTTATGAGTAAGAAATGTGAAGAAAGATTTGAGTACAGTTTCATAGCAGTTGTTCTTTAAATGTAATATTGAATATAGTGAGAATTATATTTATGTACTTGTTTATTTCTAATGATGTAGGCTTCAATGTTATTAGTAAGTTTTTGAATATATAGTCTTTTAGTTTGAAATTAACTATCTTGTTTTATTTCAATTATCCAAGAATGATAAATGTCTAATTCAGTACTTTAGACTGTGTTATTGTTTTACTCATTTACTGAGTGAGTAGGCTTACCCCTCTACTCACAATTTTTAGGAAAACCATGGGGATTGAAGATATCATTGCATCAGAGTAGATCTGCCACAAGAGTTAAGTTTGAGTATAGTTATGTTCAGTCAGTTCCTGTCACTCCACGTCCTTGTATAGATGTGAGAGAGTTGTAAATGATGTTTTGTATGTTTGTTTTCCTTAATAAGAGAGAATGCAAATGATTGTCATGTCATATGTACATGGAAGTGTGAGAAACATAATGAAATTATGGATGTGTATCATTCATGTTGAGATCATATTAGAGTAATCAAGGTTTAATTATCTTATAAAGTTTGTTTATGTGATTGAACGTGAGAGAACAAAGAGTTTGAAAAAGAAGAAAAAGTTAAGGGAGATCTTTGAATTACGTTAAACCCTAAATTTATGCCCTAATCTCATGATTAATGGTAATTGTGAGATCGGGGTGTGACAATCTTTTGGTATCAGAGCTTAGGCTGAGTTGTCATGGACCATTAGGATAGAAAGTCTGAGTTATAAGTGTGGCAGATAGGTAGTGATGTGTCTTTAGCTCTGGGAGGTTTGAGTATTTGGATACCCTGGCCCGACATATGAATACTTAGATTGACAAGTATCAAGCTACTCTATCTATTCTTCTCTGGATGCCCTGGCCAGGTATGCAGAGGAAGGATGGAATTGAGAGAAACCCTATAAATTTTAGGGTTAGGAGACCAAAAAGTAATGAAGGAGTAAGAGATTAAACATAGAATGTGATACAACTCTTGCTTTATATTGCTTCCTTGATTGGAGGTCAATAGAAATGCTCTTATATGTGTGAATTCAGATTACCAATTTGTAGAATATATATGGTTCTTTTATATTGTTGTGAATCATGAAGTGATCTAGTTATTGTTTATATTCTTTGTATCAAGTAGACCAGAATTTATGTTTAAATGAGTTTCCTTAAGTGGATATTCTTTCCACATGTTTGAGATTAATAGGAGTTGGTTAATCTTGAGTAGCTCTTGGCTTGAGGACTACAGGTTTGGCCTGGTCTGGATGACAGGATGAGTTACTGGGATCTAATGACTCCTATTGAAAATATAATAAGAATAGATTCTGGATAAATTAGACCCACATCATAGTGAGAGTGTACATGCACTAAGATGTTGAAACATATGGGAAAGGTTATAATAGCTAAGAATTAGTTGGAGCTGATATCTGAGATCCAACTTTGGGGCCTCATATGAGAAATCCTTAATTGAGAATAAAGGAACACGACATAAGGTTCAGGTTAAGTTTAATGATTAGTATTATATGAACTTTAAATATGAAATATGGAAAAGATATGAGAAAAGTATGTAAATGTCAAGATAGTAAGAATCAATCATGAGGAATGGATTATATAACTGAGTATAATGCTTTTATGTACTCCAAAGCAAAGGGAAAATAGAAGAAAAGAGTTAAGTATATGATAAGTACATAGAAGTGAAGAGTCTTCAGAAGAGTTAAAGCGAAGAGAACTAGATGAGCATGTAAATCATAAAACTAGGATAAGAAACTTAGTTGAAACAAAGAGAAATGTTGGAAATAATGAGCTTGATTAAGGAATGAGGGTTATGATATAATTGAGAGCATGGAATGTATACCTTTATTAATAAGTTTAATACATTCGTCCTTACTGCCTTTGGATTCTAAGTCTCTATAGAACAACAAACTAGTTTCTAAAGGAAGAACAAAAGTGTAGCTAAACAAAAGAATAAGTCATACAAAGGTAGACTATATTCAGGAAGGAAAACAATTGATTGAAAGAGAAATCAAGTTTGACCCATGCATGAGCCGTTTGATTTAAAATGAAGGATATGTAATGTATTAAACATGAGGTGAAACTAGTAGAGAGATTATTGATTTAGAATATAAACTTCACATTAGTAGAAGGATAAAAAGAAATATATGCAACATGGTATACATGATCATACACATAAAAGAAGCAACATGATCATAAGAGAAAACTAGAAGTTAAAGATGACATGTGGAATAGTAGTATATGGTAAGGGGATTATGGAAAGTAAAGAAGGGTATGAAACATAATGGAGTAATATAGATTATAAAAGAAAGAGGTTGTGAGATTCAAGAAAGTGCTAATTAGTCAAGTCTCCTTGTTGATAATTAATTAAACCTACATATGAGAAATGTATTAATGAATGTTTGAAGATAAGAATTCTAAGTCTCAAAATTATCTTCTCTTTCATATCTTCCTTAATGAGAGAAATGTGGGAATGAAGTGATAAGAAAATGAATCATATCTGATGCATAACCACCATGGTAGAGGCATCTAGTGAATGTAATAATGACACAGAATATGATGATGAAACCCTAGAAGGGTAAATTGAAAATGTAATATATCTGAATGGCCAAGTAAGAGAAAGGAAATTCAAGTGATAAGACAAGGAAGACTTTAGTTAAACTTGTGAGATCCAAAGTTTGAATTTCAAATTAAGAGAGTAAAGTCACATCACAATAATGTCATGCTACTGATAAGGACCAAACCCTAGAATGTTTAAAGTTGTAGTAGTTCAAGGGATGTCACTAGTGATTTGACCTGGAATACTAGCATCTCTATAAAACAAGATCATGAGATTTCCACTATGAAAAGTAAACTAGCACTGGTAGTAATCCATGGTTTAAAGATAACGAATCCGAAAGGTACATAAACAATATGGAAATGATTCAGAGCAAAGAGTAAGATATAAATTTGAAATGTAACAAGTGTGATTTGAACAAAAGGAGAAGTGTAACATGAGAAAAGTGCAATCTAAAACAAATTCTTGTAGTGATATCAAGAATGATGAATAATCTATTCTTACCTTGTATGTTTCAATTTTAGGGACATTTATTCTATATGATCAAAATGAGAACGATAAGTAAAAAGAAGTAAGTAGTAATGAATGAGGAGATAAGAGAAAACAATAGCTTTTAGTAATATGTGAATTTATTTTTTTTAGAAGTGTAATTTGTTGAAGGTATAATGAGGGATGTAAATTAGTTCTATGTATGATTTCAGTGTACATGTGCAAGCAATATGTTAATTTCAGGTGTCTGATAGTTGTAGTCATTCATACCAGTAATCCATCTTAGTATTTTACAATTGTGGTATGGTGATATGGGTTGAATGATGATGGAACAAATGGAGGGTTACCTTGAATAAGGTAGTCTTACCTATTCACTCATATGAATAGAAGGGATGATAACCATATTTTATTGTTATGTAGCCCTAATGAGGTATAGATTGTTATACCTAGCTTTAATATAACTAAGAGATGGTAATTGGGTAGGAATAGTCCTTGAATGACTAATACAATCATGGAGTACTCTATTACTGTTGTTGAAACCTTAGTATGCTATAATCTGATGGTTACACCTTGAAATATGTGTGGGTTTATACTTGAGAATGGTATGGAATGTGATGGTGATGCTTCACCTTATGCATACATGATCCAATGGGGATGCCGTGAGTAGTATTGTACAATTGTTTTTTAATCTAGTCTTCCAACTCAAGACTATTTTTCTATTTGAGTAGCATAATAGAAAAATTCAAAACAACATGGTGAACTCTCTTTTGTGACTTAGAAGTAATACATAACAATAGTACATATTGAGCCGTATGAATTGAGATAGTTGGATCAGATTATCAATGTTGAGGTAACACCTCAAGAGTATGAAAATTTTGAAATGGTTGTTTCTATCTCTATCCTATGATTGATTGTGGCATAGAGAATTCATTTGTTATCATTGAGCAGTCTGATTTAAACATGTTGTGATTAGAAAAGAAATAAAGGACTTAATGTTGAAAGATACATTCAAGTATGAAATACAAGAATATAATGACATGTAATATATGAGAAGCATAAAATAAACCTGGAAAGTACTTTGCTTGGATATTTATGTTTCGGGGGCGAAACCTTTTTAAGGGGGGAGAATTTGTAATGACCTGTTTTCAAATTAGTCATCTAATTAGGGTTTACTTGGATCGTTGTATGCTTAATGAAGTTGATCATTGTTTGAACCTTGATTAATGATGGTAGTTAAGTTTTTATATTTTAAATACAACAATAAGGTTTAATCATACTTTGATTCACATAATTAGGGTTAAGATTTGGAAACCCTCGGCCCAAATTAGGGTTTTGATGACTTTTGAATACACAATTTGATAAGTATAATGTCTCACAAAATGATTTTTAGTATTTTATGTGTAATTATGATTTAAATAAAATTTGGATATGATTTGGAAATATAAAATGTGAATAATATTGAAAAATATCAGAATTTTTGAAGAATGTTCTGACCTGTTTATCGGTCGAGTTTCAAACTTGACCGATCATATTTTTAGATTGATATAGCAGTGTGGTAATTGAATTTTATCTTTTTATTGGTATATTTAATTGATCTCAAATTATAATTGTATTTGTTAAACTCCATTATAGACACCTTATTAAATTGGTGTAAGTTTTGGATAATTTTTTATCTCTACAGAGTGGGGTGTCGTTCAAGTTCTGTGAAGGACAAACTCGACCGACCATGCCACTGACTACAAAATAGCAGTGTAGTATTTTATTTTTATTCATTTATTGGTAACTCCAAATGATATAATTTTTTTATTGTTTCTTAAAAATTCAATTTCAGACATTGGGTTAAAGGTTCATAATTTTTGGATGAGGTTTGAGTTCTGAAACATGTGGTTTGGGTCGAGTTTATAACTCAGCCGACCAACCAGTCTGAGCAAAATAAAAATACATTGAGGGGCTTGTTTGCAAATGTTCTAAGCACCTCAATTCATCTATATCACTAACCTAACACACAAGGTGCTCTTATAACTCGTTTGTCTTGTCAAAGAAAAGAAATTCTTGAGAGAGAGGAGAGCTAGGGTTTTGAGTAGAGAAAGTGGTGGAGATGTTGACCTAGGGTTTCTCTATCCAAGATATGATGAAATCAAGTAAGTTTAGCTTTTTTGCATAGACTTTAATGGTAAATCTTCTATCATATGTCAAGATTCCGTCCGTACTCTGATTTTATCCAAAAATGTATCAAAACTTCCCCTTTTCTCACTCTTTCTTCATAATCCCTCATTTTTAGGATTTCCGAGTTGAAAGGAAGAAGAATTGGGTGAATTGCTAGGGATTTGATATGAGATCAAGATTTTTAGATATGGGATATGTTTTTAAGATGTTTTACATCTTAGGGTGAGTGGGTAAAAGAATATTTCAATCAATTGTACTCAATTAGATGCTTTTAATTTATATTCTCAATTTCTTCCTAGATGACAATAAATGAAAAGAACTGTTATTGAATTCAGTTTATAGAATACTTCAATTCATGTTCCAGCTATGATCTGAAAATGTTTATATGATGACATGGATATAGATATCCATGTATCTTGAATACTATAGAATTAAGAAGTTTATGGAGAATCTTCTGAAGATCTGAATTTTCAAGTTATTCGGGTGCTTGAACAATATTATAGCTAAAATTCATATTTAATATTATATGATCTTACTTATGTTCCTAGTGCATATAATTCTACATGTTTGATATCTTTGATTTGATATATGGACAAATAGAGTTTCTAATTCTCACAATACATATCCTGTGAATAGCAAGTAATCAAGGATGGAAACCCAATCTAGTATGCTTTTACAAGTATACATATCTAATCTAGTAATAAATGGCTGATTGAAATGATTCATGTGATATTGTGGGATTTTATCTGAATATTATCTTATATCCATATATGCTTTGTTTATGATATTCAAATTTTCTAACTCAAATACTTGTCATGAAATGCATATGTTGTTATGCTATTGAAAGTGGAGATATGACATGCCCTAGATAAGTATGTTATCGATGCCATGCATAAATGTGAGAAATGTTGAATGAGAATATTTATATTAGTAGACATGATATATGTTTGAATACATGAGAAGTTCTATATGTTCATGAGTAACGAGAAACCCTAAGAAAGGGGTAAACAATATGTTAAGCATTCCGTTCAGTATCATCAGTGATTTCAATTCAATAGTCTGAGTAGTCATTAATATACATAGTTAAAAGAGATCAGTCTAAGATAAAGATATAATAAAAGTTACAGTAATAATAGACTTAGGGGCCCTGAACACCGTAGATTCCCTATGAGAGGTCTGTGCCAGAGGGATGAAACGACCTAACCCTGGTAGTGTCTAGTATATGGGGATCGGAACGTACTAACAGGTGGTACGGGGGATGAAGCCCTAGTGGAAGTCTCCTTAAAAATACAGTATGTAGTGTCCAACATCAACCAAAGATCTTGGTGGCACTAGAGTACAGAAAAGCCAATAGGTGGCTTGACTCTCCGCCTATGTGCTCATGTTAGAGGAGGAGTTCGATTTTACAGTGCATAGGTGTGCCGAGGTCAGAGAGTCATTTTCCTATTGCAGACCAGTGATGTAGTCAGACTTAGCATTCTTGGGTGTGTTAACGAAGTCTTGTACGGTGAGATCGTATTTCGTTATGATTCTTCATATGTAGAGTACACTGCATATGATCAGGGCATAAGCTAAAATATGATAATATAAGTTTTTTTTAAGAGTTTATTATGAGTAAGAAAGAATAAGAAAGATTTGAGTACTGTTTCACAACAGTTATTCTTTAAATGTAATATTGAATATAGTGAGGATTATATTTCCATACTTGTTTATTTCTAAAGATGTAGGCTTCACTGTTATTCGTAAGTTTTTGAATATCTAGTCTTTTAATTTGAAATTTACTATCTTGTTTTATTTCAATTATCCAAGAAAGATAAATGTCTAATTTAGTACTTTAGACTGCATTATTGTTTTACTCATTCACTGAGCGAGTAGGCTCACCCCTCTACTCAAAATGTTTAGGTAAACTGTGGGGATTGAAGATATCATTGCATCAGAGTAGATCTGCCACAAGAGTTAAGTCTGAGTATAGTTAAGTTCAGTCGGTTCCCATCACTCTAGGTCCTTGTATAGATGTGAGAGAGTTCTAAATGATGTTTTGTATGTTTGTTTTCCTAAATAAGAGAGAATGCAAATGATTGTCATGTCGTATGTACATGGAAGTGTGAGAAATAGAATGAATGTATGGATATGTATCATTAATGTTGAGATCATATTGGAGTAATCAAGGTTTAATTCTCTTGTAATGTTTGTTTATGTGATTCAATGCGAGAAAACAAAGAGTTTGAAAAAGAAGAAAAAGTTAAGGGTGATCTTTGTATTACGTTAAACACTCAATTTATACCCTAATCTCATGATTAATGGTAATTATGAGATCGGGGTGTGACAGGTTGATAGCAACAACCTATGGTTCTAAGTACAAAACAATCGATAGTTCAAATTAGGGTTTCAAGCTATTTCCTTCCCTATCACACAACTGATGGTCATACCATTCAACAACCAATGGTGTTGCTATCTTGGCAACTGATATTCAGGATCAAGGGTGTCAAATATTATGGTGACAACCTATAGTCACCCCCTTAGTTCAGGTTTTGGCTAAATTAGAAGTTTAATTATCACCCGCTAAGTATTTTAGTGATGCTATCAATCAATGATGACATCAACTTAATATTTGATGATGTTAAATGAATATATTACTGATCTAACAACCAATGGTGACTTAATGATCAAAATTAATGGTGGATCAGATCATCACCACATATGGAGAGTTAAGAATGTAATTGTAGATTTGACTAAACCTTAAACCAATGGTTCCTTGGTTTAATTGATCTAATGGTAAGACTTATACTTCAACTGGTAACCTTGAACAATGTACTCAACCCAATGAATAATATTGGTTTCCTCAACATCCAATGTATTATAATAATCCCCATGGTATTATATGTGGGTCCTAGTAATGAGAATTATATGGTTCAATACCATTAATTTGTAGTCTTACCTTTGCTCTTGTATAGTTATAATTGATAAATCACTATAATAAGTGCATGTGTAACTCCAATATGATATAGCTTGTTATACCTAAACTCAATGTAATTAGATGATGTTGATTGGTTATAATTGGAACTCTTAAATGATTAATGTAGAAATGTATTACACTCTTCTTATGCTGAAACTACAATGTTGTGCTATTTGAATATCATAGTGCCTTGCCATAATAATACCTATGGACACATAATTTCTTATGAACTTTTGAGCCTTGTTTAAGGCATGGAATAATAAGGATGACTTTGCTATGAATAATGTGATGGTCTTAAATGACCTTTGGGCATGTTGAGACCTGATTGAGGTGAAATCAATTGTGTGTTCCAATAAGGGTTGAAACCATGGAACTTGTTATAAGAAATGGATATTTTGAAATGATATGATGATGATGTAGTTCATTATAATGCAATGGATGATAGAATATGGTAATATGCTTGAGATATATACTTCAAATGTTTTATATCTTCTAAAGTTGTAATTCTTATACACTTGATAGAAATGAATTTGGGTTTGTATGTCCATTTGAAGCCTTAACTCACCCAATTGGTAATGATTAATCAAGTGAAATTCTAATCATGTAGTGCCCTGTGCCATAGATCCATCTGAGTGTTCGAACTTGTCAGATGGTCAAATGAGTATTCATAAGGGAAACTTGGAGCACATACTATTGAGTATATGGGGTGCTTGTCATCCTGAATCCAAGTGCTTAGGGAGGATGACTGTGGTCATACCTTGCACTCTTTTTGAGAGTGGTTGTGGTCGTGTCTCAGTGATTATCATGTGATAAAGGTTTTTCTTTGCATACCTTGGTCTCTAGTGCAATGATCTGTACCAAGGTGGAGTTACAAGACTATATGTCACTATTTTGCAATCAGACTTAGATGTCATTGTAGTGCAGACTCGTACTGACCGAGTATGGAAAAGATCTTGGAGTCCAACTCTTCCTTGATCTTATATGGAACTGATTGCGACCAAGCGGTAGTTAGTTGGACTTTAAGCGGTACGACTCAAACTCCCCAGGGCATAATAAAAGATATAATACCAACCATGTAGTATAATTGCTAGGGTTTAATATGTATCACATTGGTTGATTAACCCTTGTCTTGTCTTTACACTACCTAGTTCTTACATGATGCATACTTATGAAAATTGAGTAATTCTACTTGATGCTACAACTTATTTGCTTTACTACTTAGTATGCTTAAACTGTTCAATCAGTTCATATTGCTTATTCAATACCCTAACTTCTCAATGTATTTACTGTTAATTAATATGTTATAATCAATATATGATGGAGAGAGTTATATCTCTTGTTGGAACTGGGTCTCACCCGTGGGTCACCACATTTTTTAGGTGGTTGCAGGCAACAGGGTCGAGGTCGCGCAGTGGAAGAGAACCAACTTGGTGATCAATGGATTAAGAAGGTTGGTTAGTTGTAGATGTTAGTAGTAGAGTCCTAGTGTCATCCCTGTACTTTCAGGTGTGGTATGGGATGTATTTTCTAGATGATATACTCATATCGACACGAGATTTTGGTCGTATGCCAATGTTTGATAATATATGGCATGTACATGTGAAAATATTTTGTATGTAGGATGTCACTGAGGTCTTTGGAGCCATATGTGAATACTTGTTATAGTATATGAGAATGGAATGATGGACCTTTATGTAAATGTTCTGGAGTTCATTTACATTGTTGGAATTGGTATTAATTACCGACCAATTTTTTTTACTGATTATGTTATTAATTAGTAGTTGATCGTGTTTTGTGTTTTGAGTAATCTCATTTAGCATGACGAGGTATCACAATTAAGTTGGTATTCGAGCTCTAGGTTTACTGAGTCTACATGGACATAGGACTTAGGTTTGAGTCTGTTCTTTTGTATCCAGCATATTTGATCATAGTTTATGCTTATGCAGATATGTCTCGAGGACATGAAGAACACTTTGACAGTAGCTATGTTGCACCAAGAGGAGCTGTTGGGAGGTAGGCACGTGATGAGAGAGTGCCAGAAGTAGGTTTATAATTCAGAACCAATCTTACCATAAGCTTGATTTCAAACTTCAATTGCCTAATCCATCCTTATGCATATGACCCAGTAGCCTCTAATTATATTGTAAGTGGTTTTCAAATCAATGCCAGCAAAGAGAAGAGTCCACTTACATATTATTTTCACCCAGTAATAGGAATGATTTGAACAAAAACTACAACCTACAATGTGATCAATGTTACCACGGAAAAATAATCCCTTGATACAAATATCTAGATTGAAAGTAAGGCATGGAATGTCATCCTGTTAACTCTCAATCTATGTTCCATAAACTAGACAAGACTATTTGAGATATTGTGATCTTACTATCGTATATTGACTCATATGG